>CM050416.1:17252658-17255158 GCA_027564155.1 Gymnocypris eckloni scoliostomus | reverse complement strand
TGTCTGTCTGTCCGTCTGTATGTATTTGTCTGTCTGTCTGTATTTGTCTGTCTGTCTGTCTGTCTGTATTTGTCTGTCTGTCTGTATTTGTCTGTCTGTCTGTCTGTCTGTATTTGTCTGTCTGTCTGTCTGTCTGTCTGTCTGTATTTGTCTGTCTGTCTGTCTGTCTGTCTGTCTCTCATTCTCTCTTTCTCTTGTTTTAGTGTAATAGCGCTGTAGATAAAGCGTTTGTAAATGCAGACACAATAGACATGATGCTCAGAGTGTTTGGTGTAAGATGCTGGTGTGTGTCCAGAAGGGCAGATGTTGTGAGGAGTGTGTGTTTGGGGTGTCGTGTCATGTCGTGTGTGTGATGCCGAGCGTGTTTGTGAGGCTTCAGATGTGCGGCGTGTCTCTGCTTCTGCATCTGTTGATTCTGGCTCAGTTTGATGCTGTGTTTTACTGTAATTCTGCGTCTCATGCGATCCCAGAGAACTTGTGATGCCAGGACTCTGATCAAATGACGTGTGTGTGTGTGTGTTTTGGGTGGGGTTGTCTGTACCAGCTGTTGCAGGCAGGGTTACACACACACACACACACACACACACACACACACACACACAGACTGTCTTTGTTCTGTCAGGGTCTCATGTGCTCCACAAACACTGACCCATCAACACAACAATCAGTCAACACTGTTTTTGCTCTATTTATTCACAGCCAAACATTCACAACTAAATGCTTGTAGTTTTGTAGTTGTATCTCTTTAATTCAGAATCAGAATGAGCTTTATTAGCGTCTGTATTTGAAAATGATATTTATTATTACTCATAATAATTAATAAAAAAAGATCCATTGTTCTTTATTGTTGTTGTAGTTTATTGTGGTGAAATATGATATCTGTATGATAATACTCATAAATCTCATTTAAATATCATACTTCATTTGCAATCGTTGTTGTGTGTTAAGATCTGTAAAATATGAGTCCGAATCAGTGAGCGAGTGTGTTTATGTGCTGACTCAGGACACGAGCAGTGACAGGTGTGTGTGTGTGGGTGTGTGTTTGGGGTGTTTGGGGGTGTGTGTGTTTGGGTGTGTGTGTGCGTGTGGGTGTGTGTTTGGTGTGTGTGTGTGTGTGTGTGTGTGTGTGTGTGCATTTATGCTTGTGCATGTGTGTGTGTGTACGCTTGTGTGTGTGTGTGTGTGTGTGTGTATGCGCGTGTATGTGTGTATCTGTATCTGTGTGTGTGTGTGTGTGTGCATTTATGCTTGTTCATGTGTGTGTGTGTGTACGCTTGTGTGTGTGTGTGTGTGTGTGTGTGTATGGTATGCGTGTGTGGGACAGTAGCTGTCAGGTCGTATTATCAGACTGGACACAGTGTTTTCGTGTACACCGTTGACTCCCGTCAGCACACAATGCCTCTCTCCATCCCTCCTCAAACGCAGACAGAGGAGGGAGAGCTGATAAGACGTCAGGTGCAAGGTCGAGCTCGCCGATAAGATGCAGCTAGAAATCTCTGCTGACCAGAAATACAGATCCTGCCATTATTTAGTCTCCCTCGTATCGCTCCAAACCCATGACTTTGTTTCTTCAGTGAGACGCAGCTTGAGGAGAACAATCTGCTAAACATCTCCTTTTGTGTTCCAATGATTATCATATGAATGTGTGCAGTATTCATCATATGTAAAGATGATTGACAGCAGCTATGAGGTAGTGATGTACAGTCCTGACACCAACCGTCCCGTTTCATCCTCCACAACTGGAATAATACAGATATGGAGGAACATCTGCATTCCTTCTGTGTGTGATTTAATGGATGTTCAATCAGAGACCTGAGCTCTAAAACACGCGTGTGCTGACAGACAAACCACTGCTGGTAATGCACACTAAAAACAGATTTCATTTAAATAAAGCTAAAATATTAATATTAGAATAAAAATTACAAATGATGCTTTGGAGTTTAAATACATTTAAGTACTAAAAATATAAAAAATAATAAAAAAAAGCTAAATTAAATGTTTGAAAAAAAAAAGTCCTAAAAATGACTAAAGCAAATAATCAAATTCTTAAAGTTTAAATTGAAATTAAATCTAAAAAAATATAATATCGCTGCTGTTAATGCACACTAAAAAACTGATTTAATTTCATTGAAATAAAATCTAAATATTAGATGAAAAATTACAAATGCTGCTTTGGAGTTTAATAAGTTTAAGTACTAAAAAAATCTGAAAATACTGAAATATAAAAATTATGAAATAAACTAAATAAATTAAAGCTAAATTAAATATTTGAAAAAACAAAAGGCCTAAAAATGACAAAAGCACATAATCACATTCTTAAATTAAAATTAAATCTAACAAATAAAATATAATATCACTGATGTTAATGCACACTAAAATGGTTAAAAACAGGTTAATAATGCTGAAATAAAGTAAATAGTAGATAAAAAAATACAAATGTTGCCTTGGAATTAAATACAATAGCATTAAAATAACTAAAACGGAAAAAAGTAATGAAAGC
>CM050416.1:17237658-17245158 GCA_027564155.1 Gymnocypris eckloni scoliostomus | reverse complement strand
AATGAAATAAATATTAATAATGATTTAAAACATAAGTAATACAAATATTAAATTAATAGAAAATTGTTCACATTTTACTTTTTTTTTTTTTATTTTTTTTATTTTGCTTTATTTTTATTTTGTTTTATTTTTTATTTAATATCAGTTTCAGTTGTAGTAATTTTAGTACTTGGCCTAATCATATTTGTTTTACAATAACGTTTATATTTTTACTTGAGCTTTATTACAACAGTTTTGAATAGTTTTAGTTTTTGGCAGCAATAACAACATTGAAGTTGATTGTGTCATTTTTTTATGTCAACAGTGAATCTTTAGTTCAATATCCTGACTCTTATTAATGTTCATATTTCATAAGTTGTTTTTACATCTTGACTTTCTTTTGATTTCTGCCTCTGACTGAACCGTCACACACAGGACACAGAGGAAGGTAAGACAGCTAGTTTACTGCTTCACTAACCGTACGTATATGTGTGTGTGTGAGTGTGTTGTGTGTGTGTGTGTGTGTGTGTGTGTGTGTGCACGTATGTGTGTGTGTGTGTGTGTGTGTGTGTGTGTGTGTGTGTCTGTGTGTGTCTCTATGTGTGTGTCTGTGTGTCTCTCTGTGTGTGTGTGTGTGTGTGTGTGTGTCTCTGTCTGTGTGTGTGTGTGCTTGTGTCTCTTTGTGTGTGTGTGTGTCTCTGTCTGTGTGTGTGTGCGTGTGTCTCTTTGTGTGTGTGTACATGTGTGTGCAGTGTTGGGTAAAGTTACTTTTAAAAGTAATGCATTACAATATTGCGTCACTCCCTAAAAATAAACTAATTACGTTACTTAGTTACTTTTTATGCATGGAAAGTAATGCGTTACGTTACTTTTGCGTTACTTTTTAAATATGAGCAGGGCTTGATTGTTTGTTTTTAATACAAGAAGTTATATTTATAGCAAATATAAAAGCCTTTTTGACACCAAAAAGTGTAATGAATAAACCTCAGACTGAAGGACGAGTAAATCACGTCTGTACAGAAGAACACAGGAGAAGTTCAACACTCTTCAGCAATTAAAAACACAATGAAGCACAATTATTAGTTTATGTAAAGTCATGTTTGATTATTAATATGGTTGAACTGGATCATCAAAGATCAGCAGCAAAGACATCGGTTAATAAAATAAGATTAGATACATTTGTGTTATTTTATATATTTAATTATTGCAGGTTTGCGTCATATTCTGAGTTTTCATTTAATTCATTTTGATGAATACTGAATCTGTTTTTTGCGAGTGAGATGAATTAATACACATTCATATTTAATCTAGAACTACAGTAAGATTGTGTTGATATTTAGTCTAGAACTACAGTAAGATTGTGTTGATATTTAGTCTAGAACTACAGTAAGATCATGTTGATATTTAGTCTAGAACTACAGTAAGATCGTGTCGATATTTAGTCTAGAGCTACAGTAAGATCGTGTCGATATTTAGTCTAGAACTACAGTAAGATCGTGTATTTAGTCTAGAAGCTACAGTAAGATCGTGTGATATTTAGTCACTAGAGCTACAGTAAGATCATGTCGATATTTAGTCTAGAACTACAGTAAGATCGAGTCGATATTTAGTCTAGAACTACAGAAAGATTGTGTCTATATTTAGTCTAGAACTACAGTAAGATTGTGTGGATATTTAGTCTAGAACTACAGTAAGATCGAGTCGATATTTAGTCTAGAACTACAGTAAGATCATGTTGATATTTAGTCTAGAACTACAGTAAGATCGTGTTGATATTTAGTCTAGAACTACAGTAAGATCGTGTCGATATTTAGTCTAGAGCTACAGTAAGATCATGTCAATATTTAGTCTAGAGCTACAGTAAGATCATGTTGATATTTAGTCTAGAGCTACAGTAAGATCATGTTGATATTTAGTCTAGAGCTACAGTAAGATCGTGTTGATATTTAGTCTAGAGCTACAGTAAGATCGTGTCGATATTTAGTCTAGAACTACAGTAAGATCGTGTTGATATTTAGTCTAGAACTACAGTAAGATCGTGTTGATATTTAGTCTAGAACTACAGTAAGATCGTGTTGATATTTAGTCTAGAACTACAGTAAGATCGTGTCGATATTTAGTCTAGAACTACAGTAAGATCGTGTTGATATTTAGTCTAGAACTACAGTAAGATCGTGTTGATATTTAGTCTAGAACTACAGTAAGATCATGTTGATATTTAGTCTAGAACTACAGTAAGATCATGTTGATATTTAGTCTAGAACTACAGTAAGATCGTGTTGATATTTAGTCTAGAACTACAGTAAGATCGTGTTGATATTTAGTCTAGAACTACAGTAAGATCATGTTGATATTTAGTCTAGAACTACAGTAAGATCGTGTCGATATTTAGTCTAGAACTACAGTAAGATCGTGTTGATATTTAGTCTAGAACTACAGTAAGATCATGTTGATATTTAGTCTAGAACTACAGTAAGATCGTGTTGATATTTAGTCTAGAACTACAGTAAGATCGTGTCGATATTTAGTCTAGAACTACAGTAAGATCATGTCGATATTTAGTCTAGAACTACAGTAAGATCATGTCGATATTTAGTCTAGAGCTACAGTAAGATCCGTGTTCACACAGCATATTGTCAGTCAATAAATGTGAAAAAAGTAACTCAGATATTTTCTTGTAAATCAAAAAGTAATGCGTTACTTTACTAGGTACTTCAAAAAAAAGTAATATTATGTAATTGTGTTACTTGTAATGCATTACCCCTAACAGAGTGCGTGTGTGTGTGTGTGTGTGTGTGTGTGTGTGTGTGTGTGTGTGTGTGTGTGTGTGTGTGTGTGTGTGTGTGTGTGTGTGTGTGTGTGTGTGTGTGTGTGTGTGTGTGGTGTGGTTAATAAGCGCATGTGTTTGGCTCATTCGCTCGTGGTTCTGCATGGCAGCGTTTGGCGGCGGATGGTAGCGCTTTTAGTCTGACCACAGTGATCAGGTCATTCTGGAACCACAGTAAGATCACGGCACTGTTTGGTCTAGCACACACACACACACACACACTGCGATATTTAGACACACACGTGAGACAGAGAGAGATTTATTGTTTGTTTGTATTTGCATCATCGTGTTGATGTGTAGTCTAGTAGATCGGTAAGATCACAGGATTATTGATGTTCCTATGGTAACACAATTAGTCTAGAACCACAGTAAGATCAGAAGGATATTTCTAATTTGGTCTGGAGTTCAGAACTACAGTAAGATCGATCGTGTTGATATTTAGCTCTAGAACTACAGTAAGATCTAAAGTAAGACTCTGTTGATATTTAGTCTAGAAGCTACAGTAAGATCGTGTTGATATTTAGTCTAGTACTAAAGTAAGATCGTGTTGATATTTAGTCTAGAACTACAGTAAGATCGAGTCGATATTTAGTCTAGAACTACAGTAAGATCATGTCGATGTATTTAGTCTAGAACTACAGTAAGATCGTGTTGATATTTAGTCTAGAGCCACAGTAAGATCGTGTTGATATTTGCGTTCTAGAGAACCACTACAGTAAGATCGTCGATATGATGTTAGTCTAGAACCTACAGTAAGATCATGTCTGATGTTTAGTCTAGAACTGCAGGCGTTGATCGCGTCGATATTTAGTCTAGGAGTCACTACAGTGTTATTCATGTCTCGATATTTAATCTAGAACCACAGCAAGATCATCTAGTGCCCATATTTAGTCTAGAACTACAGTAAAGATGTTGATATCATTTAGTCTAGAAACTACAGTAAGATCATGTTGATTTAGTCTAGAACTACAGTAAGATCGTGTTGGATATTTAGTCTAGAAGCTACAGTAAGATCGTGTTGATATTTGGTCTAGCTACAAGTGCAGGTCATGCCGTTGATATTTAGTCTAGTACTAAATCAAAAAGATCGTGTCGATATTTGGTCTAGAACTAAAAAGACTCAAAGTAAGATCATGTAAGGATATTTAGTCTAGAACTGCTGTAAGATCAGCTGGTTGATATTTAGTCTAGTACTAAAGTAGGATCGTGTTGATATTTAGTCTAGAACTACAGTAAGATCGTGTTGATATTTAGTCTAGAGACCTGCACAGCAAGATCGATGTCGATGTAGTCTAGAACTACATCGTGTTGTATTTAGATCTAGTACTAAAGTAAGATCGTTGATATTTAGTCTAGAACACAGTAAGATCGTGGTCGATATTTAGTCTGGGAACCTATTCATGTAGTCTAGAACCACAGTACATGTTGTCGACATTTAGTTCTAGAGCCTACAGTAAGATCGTGTCGATATTTAGTCTAGAAACCTACCAGTAAGATCATAGAAAGTTGATATTTAGTCTAGAACTACAGTAAGATCATGTCGATATTTAGTCTAGAAACTACAGTAAGATGTCTATTTATATTTAGTCTAGAACTACAGTAAGATCGAGCTCTATATATTTAGTCTAGAACTACAGTAAGATCATGTTGATGTTTAGTCTAGTACTACCACAGTAAGATCGTAATGATATTTAGTCTAGAACTACAGTAAGATCGTGTGTTGATATTTAGTCTGAGCTACAGTAAGATCGTGTTGATATTTAGTCTAGCAATTAAAGCAGATCGTGTTGATATTTAGTCTAGAACTACAGTAAGATCATGTTGTTATTTAGTCTAGAACAGCTACAGTATCATCGCGGTTGTTGGATTTAGTCTAGAACTACCAGTAAGATCTAGCTGATATTTTAGTCTAGAAAGCTACAGTAAGATCGCATTCGATATTTAAAGTTCTAGAACTGCTACAGTAAGATCATGCCTGTCATGGATATTTAGTCTAGAACTACAGTAAAGGATCGTGTTATTTAGTCTAGAACTGCTACAGTAGAGATCGAGGTGATATTTGGTCTAGAACTACAGTAAGGTCATGTTGATATTTAGTCTAGTAGGCTACCAAAGTAAGATCGTGGTTGATATTTAGTCTAGTACTAAAGTAAGATCGTGATGGAGATATTTAGTCTCTAGAACTACAGTAAGATCATAGTCGATATTTAGTCTAGAACTACAGTAAGATCGTGTTGATATTTCAGTCTAGAAACCAGTAAGATCGTGTTGATATTTAGTCTAGAAGCTACAGTAAGATCGGTAGCCGATATTTAGTCTAGAACTACATTAAGATCATGTCGATGTTAGTTCTAGTACTAAAGTAAGATCGTGTGGGTATTTATTCTAGTACCAACTACAGTAAGATCGTGTGATATTTAGTCAGAGTACCAATGATCGTGTTGATATTTAGTCTAGAACTACAGTAAGATCGAGGCTTCCATATTTAGTCTAGAACTACAGTAAGATCGAGTCGATATTTAGTCTAGAATCTACAGTAAGATCGCTGTGGTTGATATTTAGTCTAGAACCACATAAGATCGTGTTCATTTAGTCTAGAACTAAAGTAAGATCATGTTCACACAGCATACTGTCAGTCAATAAAATGCGAAAAAGTAACCCGTGATATTTTTTGTAAATTGTAAAAAAAGTAATGCCGTTACTTTACTACTTGAAAAAAGTAATATTACATGTAATTCGTGTTACTTGTAATGCATTACCCCCAACAGTGTGTGCCTGTGTGTGTGTGTGTGTGTGTGCTGTGTGTGTGTGAAGGCACTAATCATCAGCTTGACAGAAGCACATGAAGCGGTGCTGGAGTTAGTGTGTGTGTTAGTGGTGATGTGGTTTATGGCGCATGTGATGTGTTGGCTCGTTTACGTGATTGGCTCGATTGGTTCTGCATGTGGCGTTACGCTTTGTTTGGCGGCGGATGGTAGCGCTTGACCTTTGACCTGAGCGCTGGGTTATTGCAGGTCATTCTGGATCTCGCAGTGTCACGGCACTGCTCACATTAGCAGCCAGAACCTGCACAGAACCGAACACACGTGAGTCACGCCACAGAGAGAGAGACACACACACACACACACACACACACACACACACTTGTGGCTGTAGACACACACACACACACACACACACACACACACACACACACCTGTGTGGCTAGACTCCACACACACACACACACACACACACACACACACACACACACACACACACACACACTCGTGGCTGTAGACACACACACACACACACACACACACACACACACACACACGACCGATTGTAGACACACACGTGAAGAGAGAGAGAGAGAGAGAGAGTGTGTTTGGTGATTTATTGTTTGTTTGTATTTGCATCATCGTGTGATTGTTTGAGTGTTTAACTCGATTCTTTCTCATGTTTCAGTCAAAATTCAGGCTACAGTCATCCTCCCAAAGAAGTGAGTGAGATTTACATTTCAGTCCGACATTCATAACCACCTGTCATGCAAATTATCAACACCTGGAATAATAATAGTAAAAAGTAAAAAATAAATGTAGAATAATACATTCATGTAATAATAATGACAACTAACAAAAATATAAATAAATGAAATTAACTATAAATAATAAATAAAATACATCAAAAAACATAAATACATTAAATAATACATGTATAATAATACATTTATATAATAATAATGATAACTAACAAAAATGTAATTCAATTTATCTTAAGTAGATCAATAATTTATACTATGACAAAATATTTTAAAATATTATTTGCACATTTTTGTTTAAAAACATTCTGCTCAATATAATTTATGATACTGTTTTGTAATATTTTATTTTAGATCAATGATTTTGATCAGTTAGAAAAAAACCTTTTTGTTTTAATAGTTTTGTTTTAAATTAGTTTTGTAAATTTAAGCAGATCAATAATTGATATAGTAAATGAATATTTACAACACTGATTTGACTGTTTGCGCTAGTACAGTAGTTAGATGTGTTATTGTTATATTTGATATCAGTTTTTTGTACTGTAATGTGTTTTTCAGCCTCAGGACTTCAAGCACACACAGTCGTTCATGCTGTGATGGACGGACGGTGATCGTCGTGACTCGAGATAACTCAACACCAGTCCAGCAATAATCATCCGCTGATGGACTGGAGAAACTCCTGTGGCTTTGACCCGATGCTCTATATAAAAAATTCCACACACACACATTTAGGGACTTGTTTCTTGGCTATATATAAAAAAAATGCACCACTACTAATCAGTGTTAATTTAGTATCGCTGAGCGTGCGATACTAAATTCGTTTTTGTTCATTTTAATTGGAATTTATTTTATATTTTCTGTTTTACCTACATTTTAGTTAAGTTTTTAGCAATTTTTTGAGTGCATAGATAAATGATATTTAATAAATAAAAACGGAGTTATTTTGGCACAAGGGTAAACTAAAATAAATGAGTACAATGCTTTGGCAACTAGTTTAAAATAATCGCAAGTTTCATTATATTTACGTTCGTTTTGGTTTACTATAATAATTCTGTCTTTTATTAGAATTAAGCGCTATGACAGTCGTCAAATAACAACAAACGACAGTTTGAAGCATTTTTATATCATATTTTTAACTCCGCAAGGTCAAACTGTGCCTTACACACACACA
>CM050416.1:17227658-17235158 GCA_027564155.1 Gymnocypris eckloni scoliostomus | reverse complement strand
CACGCGATGATATAATCAGTCTAAAACACGTGTGTGAGTGACATACAGAAACACAAAACCTCATATATCAGCTCAAAATCAACAAAGAAAATCAGAAATCATATTTTGCATGAAGAAAATAAACAATATTTGTTTTGTTTTTTGCATTGACGCATTATTTGCATGCAAGTTAAGCACATTTAACCACAAATCTGCATTACTGCAATGCATGGAAATTATAACTCCACATTAACATTCAATTCAATCATGATGAATACTTACAAGTACATTTCCCCGCATTACAGTAATGGCAAAAATAATGCTGCAATGCAAAAATGATTTTCTTTTGATTTTGTGTTTTTCTCTCTCAGAAACACTTTCTACATCTGCAGACAAAGAGTGATCTAAGAACACAAAACTGACTGGATACAAACATACAAACAGACAGAGAATGACCCCAAAACACCTGCTTAAAAAACACATACAACCACGAGTCAAATTAAATATAATGCATAGGATGAAAACATTAAAGACGGTACATGTACATCGACAGGATTTAAAACAACCAGATATTGCATTTAATTGAGTTTAAGTTCTATCAGAAGCAGAAGCCAATCGAGTCTTTTTTGTGCAACTCAAATCATATTTTAACAAGATACTGTTTAATCCTGCGAAGACGAGAAAAGATCGAGATCCAAACAGCAGACGGGTTTTCCCGGCATTTATTCTATCATGCACTACGTAGTTACAACTAGCCTTTTTTTGCATTACTTAAATATTGACAACTAAAAAAAATTTTTTTTACCATTTTTTTTTTTTTAAAGAAACCAGAAATAAATCAAAGATTTTGAATATCTCATTCAGAAGGACATGGATCAGCAGAATAATCTCTGACGGGTTGAATCAATGCGTCACCAAACACAGCACAGCTGCAGTCAGTGTGTGATGAAGAGGAGACGTGTGTGTGACGGGATGAAGTCTCGGACGTTCATCCTCATATCCCAGTGTTTCACTCCGTTAGTAGTGCGAGAGAAGACGGTGCAGCGACACCAAACCCAAATCACCGGCTCGGAGACCAGAACCTGGACTCACTTACGCTTCGGAACGGAGGAATACGCTCCGTGAACAGCTCAGATTCAGCCGGTTAGGGGATGATGAGATCAAACCAATCTGGAGTCAATTCAGAACGGTGCATTGAATTTGACAGAATTAATCTCGTCACATTCTCTGTCACTCAAGTCACAGTTAAAAATCTGTTTTTTTGCATTCAATTTGAAACTGAACTGAACTTGAAACTGACCTTAACAGAATTAATCTCATCACATTTTCTGACACTCAAGTCACAGTTAAAAATCTGGAGTGAAATTCTGTTTTTGCATTGAATTTGAATTGTGATTTGAATGTGAACAGTGCATTCAATTCTAAACTGAACTGAATTTGAAACTGACCTTAACAGAATTAATCTCATCACATTTTCTGACACTCAAGTCACAGTTAAAAATCTGGAGTGAAATTCGTTTTTTGCATTCAATTTGAATTGTGATTCGAATGTGAACAGTGCATTCGATTTGAAACTGAACTGAATTTGAAACTGACATAACAGAATTAATCTCATCACATTTTCTGTCACTCAAGCCACAGTTAAAAATCTGTTTTTTTCATTCAATTTGATTCTGAAACTGAACCCGACAGAATTAACCTAATCATCTTCATGTTTGTCCTTCAATTAAATCTCCACTGAACTTGACACTGACCCCAAAAGTATTAATCTCATCATGTTCATGTTGGTTCAGCCAGTTGGAAGTCATAGTTGAAAACTGAAGTGAATTTGAAAC
The DNA here is from genome assembly GCA_027564155.1 of Gymnocypris eckloni scoliostomus. Classification (NCBI taxonomy): domain Eukaryota; kingdom Metazoa; phylum Chordata; class Actinopteri; order Cypriniformes; family Cyprinidae; genus Gymnocypris; species Gymnocypris eckloni. The sequence continues at coordinate 17,233,344 of CM050416.1, read as the reverse complement.
TACATTTGAATTATGCATTTAATCTGAATTATGCATTCAATTTGAAACTAAATCTTCAACTCGAAACTGAACTCAACACCATATATCGTATCAGCTTCATGTTGGTCCAGCTAACTAAAGTCATAGTTAAAAACTCTGGAGTGAATTCGAAGTCAAATTTGTTACTTAATTTTCGAACTTCATATATTCAATTTAAACTGAACTTGACCGTAACAGCATCAATCTGATTTTGATTTAGGAGAATTTGAATTAGATGTTCAATTTAATTTGTGAATTGAACTGAACTAGAATTATGCATTTAATTCGATTTATGAATTGTATTTTGATTGTGTTCAATTTAATTTGTGAATTGAACTGAACTAGAATTATGCATTTAATTCGATTTATGAATTGAATTTCGATTGTGTTCAATTTAATATTTGTGAATTGAACTGAATTAGAATTAAGCATTTAATTATATTTGTGAATATAATTTTGATTGTGTTCAATTTAATTTGTGAATTGAACTTAATTAGAATTATGCATTTAACTCGATTTATGAATTTAATTTTGATTGTGATCAATTCAATTTTTTGTTTGAATTGAAATTATGCAATCAATTTAATTTGTGATTGAATTGAAATTATGCATTCAGTTCTACAGTATGAGTGATTTGAATCTGAATTGTCCATTCAGTCTGAAACTGAATCTTGAGACTGACCCAAACAGCATTCATCTGATCATGTTCATATTCGTCAAGCCAATGGAAGGTTAGAGCGGTAAAATCGGCAGTGAATTTAAAACTACATTTGAATTATGCATTCAGATTGATTTTGATTTGAATTTGAATTGTGCACTCAATTTGAAACTGTACTTGAAAAGGACCCCATCTGATAAAGTTGATGTTTGTTCAGCCATCATACGTTTATAGTTGAAAATCTGGATTGAATTCAGAACTGTGCATTGAATTTGATGTGAATCAACTTCATATGTTTAATTTAAACTGAACTGAACTTGAAACCGACCCCAACAGCTTTAAACTCATGCTTGGCCAGTCCAGTTTTACAATCTGCATTGAATTTAAAACTAAATCTGAATTATATGTTGAGCATTCAGATTGAAACAGCATCTTCAACAACTTGAAACTGATGAGTTCACATTCGTTCAGCCAATGGGAAGTCATGTTTGATAGACAGTCATGTGAAGTGGCCAAGGAGGCATCACACTATTAGTTGGGCATCTGTTGAGTACTTATAACAGGTGACGTTCATCCGGGGTCACGGCATCCACGGATGTGTACTGCTTCTTCCTCAGCATCACCAGGGTCATGACGATGATGGTTGCTATGACAACACCTCCGACCATCAGGCCAATAATAGCTCCCTTGTTGGAGCTCACGTCCTCGGCGAAGAAAACCTGAACAAACATGAGATTACAGTCACACGGGCTGAACTCTCATCAGTCACGACGACTGCATCATAACATACTAAAAATGCATTTGCTGATGAATATGATGCAGGACGACTGACTGCGAAATGAAGCCAAATTCGAGATACGAGGCAAAAATGTACATATTTAGATCATATGATATAGTTTAGCAAGAGTGCTGCTTTTCCCCAATATCTGCACTATTGCTAATGTGATACTGATTTATTAACAGTTCATATTATGGTACATTTGAACACAATATTATCAGTTTGGCTCAACTTCATAAATAAAAGTAGTTTCAATCAAATTCACAGCTGAACTGTTGAGCCTCTGGTCGACACACAGAAGCCATCTGTTACTGAACGAATCCATGTTTTTAAATGAATCTAGTGAGTCAATGATTCATTCACATGCTTTGTTTCTGAATGAAGCAGCTGTTTGAACAAATACCGAGTGAGTCAATGATTCAGTTACTCATTCATTCACTTGCTTTGTTTTGAATGAATCAGCTGTTTGAACAAACGAGTGAGTCAATGATTCAGTGATTCATTCATTCACTAGCTTTGTTTTGGAATGAATCAGCTGTTTGAACAAATCGAGTGAGTCAATGATTCAGTGATTAATTAATTCACTTGCTTTGTTTTGGAATGAATCAGCTGTTTGAACAAACCGAGTGAGTCAATGATTCAGTGATTCATTCACTTGCTTTGTTTCTGAATGAATCAGCTGTTTTTAACAAATGGGTTGAATGAGTCAATGATTCATTCACTTGCTTCGTTTCTGAATGAATCAGCTGTTTGAACTAATCGAGTGAGTCAATGATTCATTCACTTGCTTCGTTTCTGAATGAATCAGCTGTTTGAACAACAAATCAATGCATGATTTTTCACTTGCTTTGTTTCTGAATGAATCAGCTGTTTGAACAAATAATTGATTCAATGATTCAGTGATTCATTCACTTTTCACTTGTTTCTGAATGAATCAGCTGTTTGAACAAATGAGTGAGTCAATTAATTCATTCATTCTTTTCTGAATGAATCAACTGTTTGAAAAATGAGTGAGTTTCATGATTCACATTTCACTTTTTAATTCATATTCATTTAGCTTGTTTTGAATGAATCATTTAACCATATTAAATACTGGAAATACAAGTGCTTTGCTTTTGAAGTGTTTTCAACTCAAGCAGCTGGAATTGATTGTTTACATGCACTTCTGTTTCAGCTCCACATTCTGAATATGATTTTTACATCAGCACATGCATGTTTTGTCTGGGCTGATTATTATATTTATTACTACTTTACACAAACTTTTAACTGGGACACTTTCAAGGTGACCATCAAAAATGCCAACATTTATGTTATTTTTAAAAATATGTCTATATGAAAAAGTTTTAGTTTGAGTTATTTTAGTACAAATTAAACTAAATAAAAAAAGTTTTTTAAATATTTTAATTACAAGTACCTGGTCGTGTCGGCAGGCCTCGGTCCAGGACGGGTCGCGCATCCACCGGCTCAACTGCAGAGAGACACGAGACATAAGCGACCGATTCACTTCATATTCATATCAAAACTAGATTTTACACTGAAGAATAATCTCGGGTAACTTGATCTGACTGACAAGCAGAAAGGCTTCTGATTGGCTAATAAAACACATTCACAAACAAACAGGAAAAAGTTACATCAATGTTATTGTTATCTGAAACTAAAATGCATATATATATATATATATAGAGACAGAGAGAGAGAGAGAGAGAGAGAGAGTGCTGTAGTTTGTAGCATGTGAACTGCAGCAGATCTGTGTTTCTGATGCCGGATGTCAGATCTGCTTCCATATGGCGCTCGCTGTGCTGACCTGGCTCACACACACTCATGAGGCAGCCGGGGCTGCTGGGATACGTGTGTGTGTGTGTGTGTGTAAGTTTATAAGGTTCATGAAGACACAAATGTGTATAGCGACATGTATTACAACGTGAACATAGTTTATGAGGTTTAGACTTCCTGTGTCCGAATGGCTTAAAAACATACAAAAATGTGTGTGTGTTTGAGTCTGTTAGTGAGTGTGTGTGTGTGCATGTGTGTGAGTGAGTTAGTGTGTGTGCATGTGTGAGTGTGCGTGTGCATGTGTGTGTGTGAGTGAGTTAGTGTGTGTGTGTGTTTGCATGTGTGTGCATGTGTTAGTGTATGTGTGTGTTAGAGAGTGTGTGTGTGTGTATGTGTGTGTGTGTGTGTGTGTGAATGTATGCATGTGTGTGTGTGTGAGTGTATACATGTGTGTGTGCGAGTGTGTGCGTGTGAGTGAGTGTGTGCGTGTGTGAGTGCGTGTGTGTGTGAGTGTGCGTGTGAGTGTCATGTGTGTGTGTGAGAGTGAGTGTGTGTGAGTATGTGTGTGTGTGTGTGAGTGTATGCATGTGTGTGTGTGTGTGCATGTGTGAGTGTGTGAGTGAGTGTGTGTGTGTGTGTGTGTGTGTGTGAGTGTACAAGTGTGTGTGTGTGTGAGAGTACAAGTGTGTGTGCAGTGTGTGCGTGAGTGTGTGTGTGTGTGCGTGTGTGTGTGAGAGTGAGTGTGTGTGTGTGAGTGTGTGTTGTGTATGTGCATGTGTGAGTGAGTGAGTGTGTGTGTGAGAGTGAGTGTGTGTTGTGTGTGTGCGTGAGTGTGTGAGAGTGAGTGTGTTTGTGTATGTGCATGTGTGAGTGCGTGTGAGTGAGTGTGTGTGTGTGTGTGTGTGTGTGTGTGAGAATGAGTATTTGTGTGTTTGTGTGCGTGTATATACCCTGGTTCTGTGTGTTGGGCTGGTTGAAGCTCTCTGGGTGGATGAAGCCCTGTGTGTCTTCGGAGGGCAGCAGGTCGAGGCTGGCAGTGCTGTCGGGCATCAGGGCATCGTTACCGTAACTCACCCTCACATCAATCTGCAGGTTCGCTAACTGAGCCGACATCTCCTGCTGCTCGCGCTGCAACATCTCTGACACACAGACAGAACACAACAGATCGAGTCAGTGATTCGGTGATTTATTCATTCATGTGTCTGAACGAATCAGCTGTTTGAACAAATGTGTTGAGTGAATAATTCAATGACTCACTCATTAACAGTGAGTTGCTGCCAATTACTGGAGGGTAAAGTTTCATATTGATTTCATGTTTCAATATTCAGTTTTTTGGTAGCCATAAGAGTTTGTTTTATAAAGTCTACGATGAATCCAAAACATTTTTCAGAAAGCAATTTTTGATAATGTTTAGATTAGATATTGTGGTTGAACACGTCAGGAAACAGCAATACCAGCGATTACTGTTATTATAGGCGTCCAAACATGACAACGAGGACTTTATTTAAATTACCATTTCTACTTTTCATATATGAACTTGAGTTTTAAGTTTTCTTGTTATTATAAATATTTACACCTGTTATTGTTATTTATATTATATATATTTAATATAACATAATTAATAATTATACATTTTATAAGAATTATCATTATATTTTTGTCATTTTACTGTATTACAATAAAAGACTGATAATGCATTTTTATTTAAATCAGCATACAGTAAATGTAGGAGAATAAATACTTAAATGATGCACAAATAATTTATATTTGTTCAGCAATTTAGAGGAAAAGAGTATTTTTATATATAATTATTTATTATACACAATAAAAAAACATTAATTTTGTATTGAATATAATTGTTTTAATTTTTGTTAATGTCATTTTTTATTTCATATATATATATATATATATATATATTTTCTTTCAGTTTTAGTCATTTTAGGAAAAATGTTGCCATGGGAACTAGCTGAAATAAATAACAATGTTTTCTATACTTTATTTTATGGTTATTTTATTATATATCGTGGGCAGAAAACACTTTGGTGAGCAAAATAAAGAGAAGAAACGTTAGAAAAGAGATAATGATGATACGTCAGGATTACAGAGGAAACGACCTGCTGATTAGAGCTTTAATTACACACACACTTAATGACAGACGAGCTGCTGCTGAACACAGGAATGAAGCCAGAGAGAGAGAGAGAGAGAGAGAGAGAGAGAGCGAGAGAGAGAGAGAGAGATAGATAGAGCGAGAGAGAGAGAGAGATAGAGAGAGAGAGAGAGAGAGAGAGAGAGAGAGAGAGAGATAGAGCGAGAGAGAGAGAGAGAGAGAGAGAGTGAGAGAGAGAGAGAGAGAGACAGAGAGAGAGAGAGAGAGAGAGACAGAGAGAGGCGAGAGAGTGAGAGAGAGAGACAGAGAGTGAGAGAGACAGAGAGTAGAAGTAGAGAGAGAGATAGCAAGA
>CM050416.1:17220158-17222658 GCA_027564155.1 Gymnocypris eckloni scoliostomus | reverse complement strand
ACATTTTTTTATCATATATATATTTTTATTTAATAAAATTGTGATGTATTATATTTTAATTTAATTAAATAAAAAATATATATGATAAAAATTAAAATAAATTAAGTTATTTCAAAATAAAACAGTTTTTATATTTTAATTCAAAAATATTTCAGTTTTTGTTCACTATAATAACTTCTGATACTACACTGAAAAATCAAAACACTATTGTACGATTATATTTTTTTATCAAATGTTACTTACAAATGAGGAATAAAAGTGATTGATCCTAAATCATAACCGATTCATATCTTAAACCAGTAATAAATACCAACTGTAATGACCCTGAAATGCTTGACAGAGCAGTTTTCTGTCCCTTGGTGAGAACGTTATCAAAGGACCTGATTGAAACCACTTAACATTAACTAAAGTCTAAACAGCAGCTGGAAGGAGCATTAGACAGATAAAGTCATGAAGAGAGAAGCGAGGAAGATCATTAATATATAGATCAGCAGAAGCACGGCATTAATGCTTGCATGCATGCAAATGAAACACACACACACACACACACACACACACACACACACACACACACACACACTAGAGGTCTGCTACCCGACCCGAACCCGCGGGTCCCGAAATACTGTCGGGTTTCGGGTTAATGTTTAATGGATAGCCTCGGGCTCGGGTCGGGTTCGGGTTTGTAGCCAAAACTATATGCAGAGGCTTTGCTGCTTTCAGACGTTACGCACACATTGCCCACAGATATCAGAGATCGCAGCAGAGCACAAACATCACGGACACTTTTATTAGTAAAATAGCTTCGACAGGCTACTGACTCGCAAGTCACAACATTATATATTTATCTGCAATGAGAATCGCTGTTTTTGAAGTAACTAAGCCTCATTGCTTGTAACATTGTCTCTCTCTCTCTCTCTCTCTCGCTAATTCAAATAAATGATTAATGCATTCAAATAAATACAATCTTATTTAAGATCTTATGTCTGATTTAAAGTAGACAGAATGCTAACGAACCTTAACTGACAAAAATGACCATAATTTATGCGGTGGAAGAATTATCTTCTTGTCCATACAAAATTCATAAACTCGGCAGAATGTATGCGACCGCTGCACCTGATGTTAACAAACTTTCATAACTGGTAAATGTTTGTGAAATGGCAGAGCCTTGATTAATCTATTTCTTTGCATGCAATCGTGAAATGCAGCCTTTTTCCTTTTTGTTGGCTATTCGTTGGGGGATCTCGGGTGTTCGCTCTAAATTTAACCGCGGGTCGGGTCGGGTTAGGTCAGACAATCTCGGGTTCGGGCTTCAGTTTTGAGCCCGTGCAGACCTCTAACACACACACACCATGAATTAGTTGAAGAATCGGAGTTGCAGGAGAGTAATTGAGGAGAAAGATCAGCAGATCAGATCTTTACAAGATCCAACATTAACAAATAAGCACCATAAACGTATCATAACCCTTGCTAAATCTAATTAAATTAAATGAACTGCAGATATTAAATTCAATACTGTAGGTGAACTTTAAAGTGCTCTTTACTTAAGTACTTACTGTACAGGACATCTTCATACATCATTTCATAATTACGTCTAATGCTTGAAGTACTGCTGATAATGCACTGGCAAGCATTTATGCTAAACTAAAATATACTTTAATGCCATTTCTATTGAAACGTATATATCATGTATTACTCAATTTTACAAATTCCGTGAAATTCTGCATTAAACAGTTTTTATGACTGGATGCCATCCACACCACGCAGATCATAGGACCCTAAACCTTGACAAAACTGATCACGCTGGCACTACATGAACAGAAAATCCTGCTAAGCTTGGTCTAATACAGTACGTTATGTGTCAGTGAAGACTCGTCGGTGTTAGTGGCTCACGCGGTCTAGGGCTGTGGTAGATAAATCAACGCACAATCGATTCGTGGATGGATTCTGAGATGCATCGTGATTCTCTCTGGAATCGATCTGAGCTTATATTAACAGCAGATGGCGCTCTACTATAGTTTTTATCCACGCACTCAAGTGCTCATGTCATGAACTCATATTTCACCTCGGCTCAGATGCGAGATTAATGTAAACACTGTCCGCTGTGAACACCTTGTAATTCACTTCAACTTTTTGAATTTTAAAATCCCCTATTATTGGTTATGAAAGTTCATATTTTGGTTTTGAGATCCACAACAACAGGTAGACAGCATGCATGGTCAAAAACACTTTCATTGTCTTATAATATGCTTTGTTTTTAACCTTATTTGCTCAACGACTCCCAAACGATTAATTTTTCCAAACCCCGCCTCTGTGTGACTCTAATCTGCTCTGATTGGTCGATTTCATTTAAAGCAGTGAGCGCGGTGTTACTTTGTGTTCAGCGTTACCGGAAACCACTACAAAAGCGGCACCTAGTGGCAACAAGTGGACGAGCAATATACTAATGTTTCAACATGATTGGACTCGTTTCAATGATTCAGAGTCGACTCTTTCTGTTGAG
>CM050416.1:17165158-17217658 GCA_027564155.1 Gymnocypris eckloni scoliostomus | reverse complement strand
ATCTGTTCAGCTTTGTGTGTTTGTACATGTATGATAATGCATTGAGAATGATAAACAGTCCCATAATACCTAACAAGTAAATATAACATTTAATATTTACAGACTTCCTGAAAACAGTGTTATTTTTGTATCACTTTTTTAGTTTTTGTAAAAAATTTGAATGATATTTTATTGTTATATTTGCTGCTTTAGCGTTAATTTTTTAAATTGTTGTCTTTTTGTAATTTTATAATGACATTTGTTCTAATTTTATTAGAATTTATTGCATTTACATGTGTCTATATAAGTTTATTCATTTTTATTACAGTTTCAAATTAAAATAAACGAAAATGAGAAATGTTGCCTTATCAACTACAGAAATAAATGTACATTTATGAAACAAATGATAGACAAAGATTTGTAGATATGATTTTATTTCAGCGACCGTTTATTTTATAGTAAAGATAGTAGTTATAGTAGTAACTATAATAACCTTGAAATATGTCCAGAACACATCAAACACACTTTATTAATTAATTCAAATAAAATGAATAGTTAAATAAATCGAAGGTGATTTGGGGTATTATTTTCATAACAATTAACAGATTATACCCTTTTGTTATTATGTTAATTCTCATGCAAAAAGATCTGTTTGGGGTAATATTTCTTTAAAGAAATTTATAAGTTTTGGCTTCATCAAGAGTGCGTTAAATTAATCAAAGTTGACAGTAAAGACATTTATAATTTCACAAAAGATCAAATAAATGCTGTTCTTTGAACTTTCAATTAATCTGTGAATCATTAAAAATAAAATACATCACAGTTTCCACAAAAATATCATGCAGCACGACTGTTTTCAACATTGATCATAATCAGAAATGTTCAGTATATTATTATGATTTCTGAAGATCATGTGACACTGAAGACTGCAGTAATGATGCTGAAAATACAGCTGCGCATCACAGAAATAAATTACAGTTTATCATATAATCACATAGAAAACAGCTGTTTGTAATATTAATAATATTTCAGATTTTTGCTGTGTTTGAGTTGTGTGTGTTTCTGACCTCTTTGGCGACGGTGTGCCAGTGCAGGTGACTCTCACACATGTCCATGCGCTCCTGGTGCAGGAACTTACACTTATCAGGAACCAGCAGAGCGTCGCTCACGAACTCCCCGACTGACACAGAGAGAGAGAGAGAGAGATGATGAGCACAGGAGGTGATGGAGCGGCACGCGGCGTATGGAGAGACTCACGCACCCAGGCAGCGATAGGGCACCACGATGTGCATGTGACTGCGGCACTGCTTCCGGCCCTTCTTACACCAGTCCCAGATACTGACGGGCTGATTGGCCTCCACCACGTTTGTGATCTGAAGCTCTGGATACACCTGAACATGACACACACACACACACACACACACACACACACACACACACACACACACACACACACACACGAGTTTAGAGTTCTGTATCCAGTAAAAGCTCTTTTAGTGTAATTGTAGAAACGCTTCGGTGTCAGATCTGGACTGGTTTTGATCAAGTAAGCGTCAGAATAACTGCAGTCATATCTCCAGATCAACACTTTCTGAAGCAGCTCAGCTTTACTTGATTCTCCATCAATCATGTTTTACTCTCAGATCTGATCATCAGGATCTTTACTTTCACTGAATGATCTTCATCTCACATCTTCTGAGGAGTCTTCATCTCTCAATCAGCATCGCATTATATGTTTGGATCATTCACATCTCATCTGACTAAGACATATTATTGGAGTGATGCTTAGATCTTTTATGTCAGAATCTGCTGCACTGTTATAAAGATCTCATTGACTTACATTACAAGCATCAGAGTTTCATCATATTATACATCAGGATCTGCACCAAACTGCATATTTTTCTGAGTCTCTGAATAAAACTGAGTTGTTTTTCTTATATATGAGCCAAAAACCTGATGCATCAAATATTATACAACACATAAAACACATATGCACACTTAAATTTATACTAAATCATTTAAACGTTTTGTTTCAAGGCCAACTTTGCATGCTTTTTCAACTCTTTTGTCTGACTTTATTAAAACATAGAAACAAGATATTAGGCAAAAAATATTATTTTTGTGTTTTGTTGTTTATAATTTTTGTATGCCTGAATATTTTGTCTTAACCTACACTGTAAAAAACGAACGTGAATTTAACGGTAAAAGACAGTAAAATGCTACAGTAAAAACCTTTAAATGGTTAACGGTAAGTTCCCCTCATATATAAAAACTGTACTGGCAGTACATTTTACAGTAGTATACCGTATAATTTACAGTGAATAACCGTAATCCCAGAATTCCCTGCGTTATATTTCAAATTTAATGTTTTTTTGTGGAATTTTTTTTTTCTTATCAGTTTTGCACATTAGGGTTGTTTGTTACACCTTAAATGAATGTTTATTGCATTACTTCAGGTTCATGTGTGTTACGATGATGGTGATTAGTGTTTGTGTAAATGACTCTGTGCTGTGATTGGCTTTGGTTCATCATGTGACTTTCTCATCACCTCCTGCTATTGGTGGATATCAGTGTATTACAAAGGCACAAAACAGACTTCAGTACTTCAATAGGTTGGTATATTAACATTATATCAGTTAATGAAATTAACTGTAAGTTTAAGTTAAAACCGTAAAACGTAGTTACCATATTTTTTACGGTAAAATTCTGGCAACCACAAGCTGCCGTTTTTTTACCGTAAAATGTAGATTTTTTTTTTTGTACAGTGTATTTTTGGTGTGTTAATGATTTAATATGTAATCTTTATAGTCTAAGATATTATGGCACTATATCTGAATGATTATGTCATTAATGAGCACAGAGCGTCTCAAGTGCTTCGGTTCATAAACGCTGATGTGTTTCCGGGTCAAAGTGTCTCTGATGACTAGGGTTGGGTATTGTTTGGGGTTTTTTGATACCGGTGCCAAATCGATACTTTTAAAACGGTACTGGTGCCTAAACCGATACTTATAAAAATAAAAATGTCAATGAATAACTGGATTGGCCATTAGCACTAAACACATGGGCCCAGTTTCACAGACTAAACCAGGATTAGATCATAGTTCAATTAGGACATTTGAGTAATTTTTATAAACATGCTTGGAAAAAAACTTTACTGGTGTGCATCTTGAGACAAAACAAAGGCTCTGATATATTTTAGGATCAGTCAGTGCAAGTTTATTTCAGTTAAAACAGCTAAGAGTTACATTTTAGTCTAGCACTAGGTTCAAGCCTTGTCTGTGAACCCGGGGGGGGTTATGTCTTTTTCGTTCATACTGGACACTAGAGGGCGCCCTCGCACAGAAACCCCACAGATCCAGTCACAGAAGTAGCGAACTCGTTTTCCACCGTGATATGAATAAGTAAACAGAATTTTCTCTGTTTCTTTCATAATTAAATATATTTATAATCCATTACTAATCGATGTATTAGTAGCCCATGGGATAGTAGTAGCTTAGCTAGTTAACGTAAGGTCATCAGAGCAAGTGTAATTAGTGCATTCGCGCGCTCCTCGGATGCTCTCATTCCCCGAGTTGTGCTTTTAAGTCTGAATGTGTAAACAGCACACTCGGGTTACTACAAAGATTTGTTGGACTTGTATTATTAGTGCTCTCCGAATTGAGTTCATGTGCATTTTCTCAGTCGGGAAATTATTTTGCACGTGTGGTGCCGGTGATGATCCGTTTCGGAGAAACAAAGGACAAATATTTCAACCGAACGCTCAGGCATGGCACCGAAATCTGCGTTCTGATTCGGTTCGGTACATACCGGTTACATAGGTACCATTGCCTTATTGGAACCGGGTTTTGGTACTGATACTACTGATGACGCAGCGGCTCGTATACATGATCTTCTACACATTATCTCTGGGCTTGTATCGCAGTTATGAATAAAGCACAGGAGCGCTGTCTTCACCTCTTGGCAGTACTGCAGGATTCCCTCTTTTGTCCCGACGCAGCTCTTGCTTCCGGACGGATCGGGTTCCCATTTTCCCGTCTGAATGTTGATGTGCATGTTGAGATTCCCGCAGAACATGGCGACCTGCGGCTCGGCCAGCAATCCGGTGTCGGAGTCCGACGGGACCTGCGACAGAACACAACCACAGACAGACGTGCTTCATTAAAAACATCGCTTCACTCTAGAGCTGTCGCGATACGTCGATTTAAAATCGTCGACTTCATTTTGCTCACGTCGACTAACCGGCAAAATACCGGAAGTGGTGCATTTCACGGACGAACATATTATTATAGGCTGCATGATATATTAAACCCAATTCACAAATGCTATGATTTAATTAAATAATGATATGCGCTTTAATTATTCACATGTGTGTAGGTTAAGTACGTGCGTCACACAGCGGCTCGGTTCACAGAAGCTGTTACATGAGGAGCGTCTCAAACTCATCTCTGCATGTTTGTGTTTATTATAACGTTCATCTGAGAACGCAACGTGCACCATTTCATCAGATGTGTAAGATAATCATTTATAAACCTACACAAACACAGAATACATCGTGATTTCAAAATAAAAGCTCAAACACTCACTCTGAGTGTCCACATATTCATCTAATTACAGCGGCTATAACATTTCTGTCCTAAACAAATGGACAAATATTAAAGATTAAGTGGATATTTGAATTAAATGGCGCTTGGTCAATATTAAAGAAGGATTAGATCTCGCAGTAATGTGTAGAAATAATGACCAGGCGTGCCAGCGCCCTTGTGTAATGAACATTAGCTCTATTTATGTATTTTAACAGATTTGTTCAATAAATCCATATGATTTCTTGCTTTTGATACTTTATTTGAATGAATTATTATTGCATCATTGCTATTATATATGTATTTTAAGTCTTTTTAAAAGCTATTTTTAACTTAAATCTTTTTGTATTACCACAAAAAAAGTATAATTTTATTAATAAAAAAGCCTGTCTAATTAATTGAGTTTTACAGTTTTATCTTTACCAAATTCAGGTTTCCATTATTTTCTGGAAATTTTTGTGTGCGTCTGTGTGTGTCTCTGTCTGTATGTGTGTCTATATGTGTGTGTGTGTGTGTGTGTCTGTGTGCGTGTGTGTGTATGTGTGTGTCTGTCGGTGTCTCTGCGCATGTGTGTGTATGTGTGTGTGTGTATGCGTGTCTGTCTGTGTGTGTGTGTGTGTGTGTGTGTATGTCTGTGTGCGTGTGTGTGTTGTGTGTGTCTGTCTGTGTGTGTGTGTGTGTGTCTGTGTCTGTGTGTGTGTGTATGTCTGTCTGTGTGTGTGTATGTCTGTGTGTGTCTGTGTGTGTGTGTATGTCTGTGTGTGTGTCTGTCTGTCTGTGTGTGTGTGTGTGTGTGTGTGTGTGTCTGTCTGTGTGTGTGTGTCTGTCTGTCTGTCTGTGTGTGTGTCTGTGTGCGTGCGTGCGTGCATCTGTGTGTGTCTGTGTGTGTGTGCGTGTCTGTCTGTGTGTGTGTGTGTCTGTGTGCGTGCGTGCGTGCGCCTGTCTGTGTGTGTGTGTGTGCGTGCGTGCGTGCGTGTCTGTCTGCGCTCGCGTGTGTGTGTCTGTGTGTGTGCGTGCATGCGTGTGTGTGTTGTAGGCTGTGGAGATGCTCAGTGTGACAGCTGTATTGAGTACTGCTGTGATGGGGTCTCTCCGTTCTGCTGCTCTTACTATGAAAAAAGTCTGAATTATCTTTATGTAAATGTGTAATCGGTGGTGTAAATGGGCTTCCATACACACGTCATCAGGAAGGAGTTAAAAACATTTTCTTATTTAGTATTTTTGTGTTGTTTTCCATTAACAATATCTAAAAATTATTCAATCAAGATACATTTAATTGAGAAGCTAAATTAAGATACCAAACGTTGCTTTCTGAAAAAGTGAATATGCATAAAACAAGAAAGAAAATCTGCCAATGGGATTAGAAAAACAAGATTATTTTTCCAACCCCATAGTCTTGTTTTAAGCATAAACTCACTTAGTATTTTTTCCGTAATATCTGAGGTCATTTAGCTTCTACAGTATCTTTGTTTATGGATGTTTATATATTTGTACTGACAGATATACTGAGAACAGTGAAGTTCTCCGTCTCGACGCCGGCTGATCGTAATTACAGCTTTTGTTCACAAAGCTTTTTTCAGACGCACAAATGCTGTGTGACGCCCGTCTGAGGGAGCTGAGAAGCACATTGTGTTGAGAATGACAAAGACTCGTGTGGGAAAGAGACAGACAGAAAGAGAAAGACCTGTTATGTTCATCTTATTAGCAGACAGAGAAAACAATGACCTGTTTGTGATCAGACTGAGATGTTATTATGAACAGAAATATATACAACGTGCAATAATTCTGTACTTTAATCAACTTTACTGCACAAAAATAAACATTTAAAAATACGCTAATTACATATCACAATATAAAGCATGCAGATTTGCATAACTTTGTCTTATTAACACATGCATTCCCATCAAAAACACTCAATTACTGCATCAACATTTAATAAAACATGCTCTTAATCAGGTCTCTGGATTCTCATTAATGACTTTATTAAACAATTCTCTTTAAAACTGAAAACGATCATGGAGAGATGTTCTGGAGAAACACCTAACAGGGTATTTATTTATTAATGAAACCCAATGAATTCATAGTTTATGTTTTATAGCTTAAATGAAGCGATATTGAAATCTGTTCCAGGCCTGGATGAGAAACTCTGAAATATCATAAACAGCTCAGATGAGAAATATCAGATCCATTAGCTAATTACACACTCGTTTTAGCCTTTCTCATTAAGATCAACTGTCAAGGACAAACCGATCTGCTGCTTTATTTATGAGCCTAGGTGATATAAGAGAAAAGAGTGATTTCTAGATCTGGAGAAGTTATGGAAATTAATAAAGTCATGGAAAAGTGTCTATAATGAACATGCATTTTTCTAG
The DNA here is from genome assembly GCA_027564155.1 of Gymnocypris eckloni scoliostomus. Lineage (NCBI taxonomy): Eukaryota > Metazoa > Chordata > Actinopteri > Cypriniformes > Cyprinidae > Gymnocypris > Gymnocypris eckloni. The sequence continues at coordinate 17,210,727 of CM050416.1, read as the reverse complement.
TTGCGTCAAGCTCAAAATATTTTATTTAGTAAAAAATGCTATTTGTGAGACTTGTTTTGATACTTATTCTACTAGAAAAAAACATTGTTATGAAAATTTATTTTTGAACCATGAAAAAAATGCAGTCAATAATTGTTCAGAAATTACAGGATTATTTGAACTGCAATACATTTAAATATAATTGTATTAAAAATGATATTTTATTCATTTCATATATGGACACTCACTCCCTGGTTTTTAGTAAATATTGATTTATTAATTCACTTTTTAACATCGAGGCTATTTTAGTTTTTGTAATAAAACCAGTCAGAATTATCTCAAGCTTCAAGGAGGCCTTTGAATAACTAATAAACAGATAAAAAGATTGAGAAGTGCATTCGCTTATATTTAAAAATACAAAAATCAAGGGTCTGTAGCTAATATAAAACATGAACTATTACATCAGTCAGGCAGATTAATTAAACTAATTAAACGGGTCGTTTAGAGATCATCACATTGATTAATCGACAGAAACACATCATTTTTTTAACTCGACTTCACGTTACTGATGCATCATTTTTATTAATAAAAGATCTGTTTGTTACTATTAAATTAACATTTATTAGACAAATTAAATTGATTACAAATTAAATGAGTTAAATTTCAGGACACATTTTTTTGTTAAATAAGTGTCTCTCCATAGGCGTAATGGTTTTATACTGTACAAACTGTATTTTCTATCCCACAACACCTAAACCTACTCCTTACAGGACACTTTCTGCATTTAAAGATGTATGAAAGACGTCATTCTGTGTGATTTATAAGCTTGTTTCCTCGTGAGGACCTAACAAAATGTCCCCACAAGGTCAAAATGTACTGGTGTTATTATCCTTGTGAGGATATTTGGTCCCCATAACGTGATAAATACCAGGTACACACACACACGCACGCACACACACACACACACGCACACACACACACACACGCGCACACACACACACACACACACACACACACGCACACACACACACACACACACACACACAGCACACGCACACACACACACGCACACGCGCACACACATGAGCACACACACACACGAGCACACACACACACACACAGGTATGCACACACACGCACGCACACACATGCACACGCACACACACGCACGCACACGCACACGCACACGCACACACACACACACACGCACAACACACACACACAGCACACGCATGCACACGCACACACACACACACATGCACACACGCACACACACAAACACACACACATGAGCACACACGCATGCACACGCACACAGGTATGCACACACACAGGCATGCACACACACAGTCATGCACACACACAGTCATGCACACACACAGGCATGCACACACACACACACACAGGTATGTGCACACACACACACACACAGGTATGCACACACACACACAGGCATGCACACACACACACACACACACACGTTTTGTGGGGAATTGTGAATTGTGGGGAATTCTGTTCATTTTATACTGACCAAATGATATTTTTTAACCCCTACCCCTTACAGTAAACCTGTTTGCATTCTTACACTTTCAGATAAACACCATTTACTATTTTTAAACATTTTTTCCCAGGCCAGTCTCCACAATGTCAAAAACGTCAGTTTTTACTATCCTTGTGGAGACATTTGATCCCCAGAATGTAGCACAGACAAGAACAAACACACACACACACACACACACACACAAATCCGTCCGTTTCTTCACAGGCCGGCACATGTTATCCTGACACTTGGACATGTGTGGGCTCACGGGTCAGTCAGGGATTCGGGATAAACTCCTATAAAGCCTCTGTTTAGAGTCATCATGAGCTCAAGTGCCAGCTGTCAATCATCCAGCTGAAGCCACGCCCCCTACAGACAGCACAGGTGTGATTGACTTATATCCCATCCCTCAGGCTGAATGTATAATAGATCATAAACACATGAACACTGGATTAATGACTCATTCATTTCTGACATGATTCACTCAACCCCAACAGCAGGTGGGCGTGATCGACAGGCTTAGCGACGGTAACTAAGGCGGGCGGGGCGGGGTTTAGTGAGAGATCAGAGGATTTGAGTCACATGACCTCCTGCAGACCGTAAACCATTCCTTTATGCATGTGAAGAGAGCAAAATAAAGTAAACTGTGACATATTATACAAAAAAAAAATTGTATTGCTAATGCGACCTTTTCACACACAGACTGAACTAAATGAAGCACTGCTTGGTAATTGGCTGAGATAAATTAGTATAATCTAATTGTGTTCTTAAACTTATCAGCTGACATTACATTCATTACACACCTTTCTTATCAAGATTCATTTGTTCGACACAGTTTAGTTCTTGTCATATTTTTGACCATTTTCTAAACGATAGCCAATAAACTGTGATATAATGAGAGAACTGCTGATTTTGGTTCGACTGTAGGTCATCTGTTCTAGTTAATTATACACCGTTTGAGCTTCTCGTTAAAGGTTTGATCAAATCTAATCACTACAAAAATCTGCCATATAATACGGATGCGTAATTATAGAGACCCTCCGCAGGGTGTTACCATGGCAGCACACACACACACACACACACACACTCTCTCTCTCACACACATCACACACACACACACACACACTCTCTCTCTCTCTCTCACACACACACAGACACACACACACACACACTCTCTCTCTCTCTCTCACACATCACACACACACACACACACACACATATCACACACGTCACACACACACACTCTCTCTCTCTCTCTCTCTCTCTCTCTCACACACACACATCACACACACACACACTCTCTCTCTCTCTCTCTCTCTCTCTCTCTCACACACATCACACACACACACCCTGTGGATTCTACCATCGGCCCCATATGACTAAAAGCGAAGCCTCTTTAATCTCACTCATTAATGCTAAATATATGACATTATTAACATATTTGTGATCTTAAAAGTGCATTTAATGCATGGAAATACAGTAAAAATCTCGTTTAAAACAAAGCTTTTTACTAAGTAATGAATAATACTTATACATTTTTTTATTTTGGGGAAAAGCCTGCATATGCAATGCTTCTTCATGTCACTAAAACTACTTATTCATCATTACTGTGAGATATATGACGTACTATTTACATATTTGCTCTTAAAAGGGCATTTAATGCATGAAAATACAATAAAATATTTATACGATTTTGTATTTAAGCACCAACAGCAATATTTACCCATCGTTTTACTAAAATATTTTAATATCGCACATCAAGACTTCTGAGCATTTCTGAGTCACAATGAAACGAATTAAAGATAATTAATCATATCTATAAATTTTTTCATTTTTATTTATATGCGCCAATAAACAGCGATTTTTATGCACATATATTTTACGAAAACATCTGAAAATAATAAAATTCAATGAGATCAGTGTTTATTTTTAATCTCATTGAGATACTATTAGAGTTTTTATTAATAATTTGATTAAAATTTTAATGTTAAAGGTTTACTAATTTTATTGTGTGCTTTTGTCATTTTACTAGGTTTTTAAAATATGTCTATATAAATTTTATTATTTTAGTACAACAAGTTAAACTAAATTAAAATGAGTAAACCTGCCTTGGCAACTACCTGAACACATTTATATTCTATATTATATTGTAATGTGATTTAATTTTTTTTTTAATAATTTTAGTATATTTCTGAATAACAATGCAAATGAATGGTTGATGATTAATCATATTTATTCATTTTTAATTATATGAACAAATAAAAAGTAGTATTTCTATTTATGCACATATGTCTTATTATATATGAAAAATGTCATGAACAGATTTTTGGTTAATAATGCAAAACATTAAAATCAGAGTTTTGAACAGATTCAGTGAAATCTCAGCTCAAAGGAATAACTGCAAGTCTACCAGATACATAAAGCACATGTAATTCACTGAGATATTGTTGTTGAATTCTGTAAAATGACTGAAATCTGATTCTGAACACTGGTTATTTATGGGTCAGCGCTACGGGAGGTTTTGCACAGAAAGCTGTTGTGTTGGCTAAGAGCATCGCTCACCTGCTGACACGCATGTTACAGCCAACAAAGCCTCCCATTCAACGCCAGCCATACCAGTGCCCTTTACAGACCTTCAGTTCTGAATACAATGGCTAACTGAAGCATGCAATGTGATGTTTATGCAAGGTTCAGATGAAAATAAACAATTCTGCAGACGTTTATAAAGCCATTTCAAATATTCACTGCTGGCAATGTGCGATCAAAAACCGCTGTGATATCACAATAAACTGTTTATTTGACCAAAAACAATGTAGACCCTGCTGAAAACACAATAGAAATGTAATGATTTACTGGTTATACTGAGAACTGTATTGGTTTTAATGGAAACTATAATGGTGTCTACTGGTATGTGATGGATTCTATTGGTGGGATGTTAAATCCTATTGGACAAATGCCCAAAACACAATAGAAATGTAATGGGTTTAATGGTTATAATAGGAATTGTATTGGTTTTAATGGAAGCTATAATGGTGTCTACTGGTATGTGATGGATTCTACTGGTGGGATGTTAAATCCTATTGGAAAAATGCCCAAAACACAATAGAAATGTAATGGGTTTAATGGTTATAATGGGAATTGTATTGGTTTTAATGGAAACTATAATGGTGTCTATTGGTATGTGATGGATTCTATTGGTGGGGTGTTAAATTCTATTGGGAAAATGCCCAAAACACAATAGAAATGTAATGAATTTAATGGTTATAATGGGAATTGTATTGGTTTTAATGGAAACTATAATGGAGTCTACTGGTATGTGATGGATTCTATTGGTGGGATGTTAAATCCTATTGGAAAAATACTCAAAACACAATAGAAATGTAATGGGTTTAATGGTTATAATGGGAATTGTATTGGTTTGAATGGAAACTATGATGGTGTCTACTGGTATGTGATGGATTCTATTGGTGGGATGTTAAATTATTGGAAAAATGCCCAAAACACAATAGAAATGTAATGATTTAATGGTTATAATGGGAATTGTATTGGTTTGAATGGAAACTATGATGGTGTCTACTGGTATGTGATGGATTCTATTGGTGGGATGTTAAACCTATTGGAAAAATACTCAAAACACAATAGAAATGTAATGGGTTTAATGGTTAAAATGGGAATTGTATTGGTTTTAATGGAAACTATAATGGTGTGTACTGGTATGTGATGGATTCTATTGGTGGGATGTTAAATCCTATTGAAAAATGCCCAAAACACAATAGAAATGTAATGGGTTTAATGGTTTTAATGGGAATTGTATTGGTTTTAATGGAAACTATAATGGTGTGTACTGGTATGTGATGGATTCTATTGGTGGGATGTTAAACTTATTGGACAAATGCCCAAAACACAATAGAAATGTAATGGGTTTAATGGTTATAATGGGAATTGTATTGGTTTTAATGGAAACTATAATGGTGTGTACTGGTATGTGATGGATTCTATTGGTGGGATGTTAAATCCTATTGGAAAAATGCCCAAAACACAATAGAAATGTAATGGGTTTAATGGTTTTAATGGGAATTGTATTGGTTTTAATGGAAACTATAATGGTGTGTACTGGTATGTGATGGATTCTATTGGTGGGATGTTAAATCCTATTGGAAAAATACTCAAAACACAATAGAAATGTAATGGGTTTAATGGTTATAATGGGAATTGTATTGGTTTGAATGGAAACTATGATGGTGTCTACTGGTATGTGATGGATTCTATTGGTGGGATGTTAAATCCTATTGGAAAAATGCCCAAAACACAATAGAAATGTAATGATTTAATGGTTATAATGGGAATTGTATTGGTTTGAATGGAAACTATGATGGTGTCTACTGGTATGTGATGGATTCTATTGGTGGGATGTTAAATCCTATTGGAAAAATACTCAAAACACAATAGAAATGTAATGGGTTTAATGGTTAAAATGGGAATTGTATTGGTTTTAATGGAAACTATAATGGTGTGTACTGGTATGTGATGGATTCTATTGGTGGGATGTTAAATCCTATTGGAAAAATGCCCAAAACACAATAGAAATGTAATGGGTTTAATGGTTTTAATGGGAATTGTATTGGTTTTAATGGAAACTATAATGGTGTGTACTGGTATGTGATGGATTCTATTGGTGGGATGTTAAATCCTATTGGACAAATGCCCAAAACACAATAGAAATGTAATGGGTTTAATGGTTATAATGGGAATTGTATTGGTTTTAATGGAAACTATAATGGTGTGTACTGGTATGTGATGGATTCTATTGGTGGGATGTTAAATCCTATTGGAAAAATGCCCAAAACACAATAGAAATGTAATGGGTTTAATGGTTTTAATGGGAATTGTATTGGTTTTAATGGAAACTATAATTGTGATGGATTCTATTGGTGGGATGTTAAATAAAATGCTAACACACTACTAATGTTTTACTGGAAAAAGTTAATGGTTTATAATGGTATTTTAATGGAAACCATTGGAATTTCTGTGATGGTTACTATTGGGCTTTTATTTTATAACAGGGTAAACAAAACCACAAATTAAAAACATTCACAGAAATCTCAAAGTTAGCTATTAAAATATTTAATAAAAACATGGGTAATTATTATATCGGTGGATATAAATATATAAAAAGTATAAAAATTCTTCGGTTCATTTAGTGAAAAAAGTGCATGAGAAAACTGAAACTCTGGCATTACTGGATGAAACGATGCTTCCTCTGCATGGTTGAAGAACAGCCTTTAGCTATTTCAGAAAATAGATACATTAAGATGCATATTAAATATCTTCAACTGGCAGAGGAACACATAAAACCATTTCTTAGCTCTATCGCCCAGTCTGGGTTCCAATACTAGTATAAACATGTCCTGAACACAGCGTGAGGTTAATATTTATCCACGAGCGTGAAACATCAGTCAAACCTCCATTTCTACAGACCTTTTGGTGGCAAGACCAACAAAACCCCAATCCACTAAAATAGCCAATCAATATCTTTACTCTGTAGCACAATAAACAGCAGCATCCCATAATTATGGTGTCAAAAATGATTGCATGTGCTTCAGGCCAATGCTGTTTACATCCTTCATTCTCTCATTATACTGATGGAATCTGAGGGTAATACCATGGTATCTTATACACCAATGATTACAATATTCACATATCATGGTATTGGCACGGTACCCCAATGCTCATCCCAAAATACCATGGTATATTCCCAAAAACACAGAACCTTATCCTTTAAGAGTCTAGGAATGGCGAGAGTACAGTGGAGACACACACTGACTGCGGTGTGGAAAATTACAGGCGTAGACCAACCCAGAGACAATGTGTCTTACAGTAAAAATACACTTAACTGATTGTTAGCGTGTTCCTCCAAACACAATATAGCTCCAGTTGAGTTCAGCCGCCATCTTGGGGGGCGTTCACACACAACGCGTTCCTCTCAACGGAACGTATTTAGCGATATTAGCACAATGATTCATTTATCGAGTCATGTTTGAAAGAAACATCGCCTAACAAATACTGAGGAAAGATCAAAGGCATCCTCCACACACACACAACACTCCCACACACACACACAGACACACACAGCACACACACACACTAATACATTATTGGTAACAACAACATCAATACACTGATTTACTCGATGAAAATCATCTCACACTGATTTCAAACATTTCCACACACACCACACACACACACACACACACACAGTAACAACAACAACACACTGATTTACTCGATGAAAATCATCTTCTCCACACACACACACACACGCACACACGTAACACAACAACACACTGATTTACTCGATGAAAATCATCTTCTCCACACACACACGCACATACATACACACACACACAGAAAAACACAAACTGAATCTCACACGCACACAACGCGACGCGTAAATCACCGAACCAGCGATGTTCGACCGCGGCACATTACGCGTTTAAACGCTGCCGTTCGCTTTATCATCATCATCAGCCTGACAGTTTATTAATATGAATTCATGGATCTGTTACAGTATCCGTTCATCCTGTATGTCGTCGGATATAAAACATCGAGCGATTATTCGAAACATTCCCTGCGTGACATTATACGACTATAAAACAAACACACAAGGGTTAGATATTAAACCTTATTCTGGTTTAGAAACGACATAACCCTTTGTATCGAACGCTGCACGTTATCGCGGCGTTATCACGCGTTAATCGTAGCGCGGCCGTTCTCGAGGATCTATGCATCCATCTATCGCTGCGATGATGTTACATTGTAGCGTCGCTTTTGTCGACTTCTTACCTCAGCCGCGAGCGTCGATGTCGCGGCCATCAGTAACACAAAAAGCCCTCGACAGCCCATTCTGTGTGCTTCCAGCGAACTGCGATGCTCTGTATCGAGTAAATATATCCGTGTGGTGTAGATGTCGGTGTGTGTATCGCGTCGGCTCGGAGAAGAATGAGAGGATCCTGGGATGACGTCACCGGACCGGACCGGACAACGACCGGGGGGGGGGCACTCCTAAACACTGCCGACTACAATTAAAATCAAATCAGAGACAGCACTAACTTATTTTTCTTTTAATCTAAATATATTATATTATTTATTTTATATGCATTTGTATTTATTATAAAACGTATTATAATTTATTTCAGTTTTTCAGCTAACATACCTTTATTGAGTAATATCACAGATTCAGTCAGTAATCTGTTTTTCCAATCAATGTTTATTTTTACTTAATTGTAATTTTGGTAATTTATTTTTCCATATCACGACACAATATGAGGCATCGCTCGTGTAATGCATGCATTTTATAAAAAGAAATTACAGCATGAAATGTCATGGATTCTAGATTATGCTCAAGCTGGAGAATTTAATTATGCTCATTCTGTAATTTACTGCCACCGTGTGGATGATCATCAAAACATTATTATAAATGCATAATAGCCCTTTCGGTAAATTCTCATGCTCCATATTTCTAAATGAAATCATTTTATATTCTAATGTACTTTCTTGATTTAGTGAAAAAGTGCAAACTGAAACCTCATTAATATTTGGATGAAAGACCTCATGGTTCAAGAACAGCCTAGATTTCCTCAGAAAATGATCATTGATGCATATTAATATTATCTTCAACTGGGAGAAACACAAGCATAAAACGCTTTCAGCTTTATTATGAAATATAAAAACAGACATAAACTTTAATATTTATCTGTTATGTTTCTGAGATCATAAATGATAAACTCCATTCCTCATCTGTTGGCTGCTCCAGTGAGTGGACACCGCTCAGGCAGCTGTGTTTTTGTGCATGCTCTCTTCAGGAGGCTCACTTGCGGCTGTAGCCTGGATAGGGTGGAGGTGGAGAGTAGTTTGTGGCTCTGGGTGGAGTTGCTGTGTATGGAGGCGGTCGTAGATCAGGAGGATACATCTCATAATCATAGCCGTACGGAGGTGGAGGACCTGAGAAGAGTGAGACAGAGCTGGACATGAATGCTGCGTTTACAGGAGCAACAAGCAGGAGAGATGTGTACGCTTTGGATCGACATATTACCTTATATTATTATCATTATGATCATAATGCTTTAATTATTGCTTAACATGCTCATTATGTCTGATAAACAGATTTTACTAACCACATAAACTGTATTATCTTATTTTTATTTATTTAGATAGAGACAGTATAAAATTAAGGATTCCAGATAGAAAAAGCAAAAAAGAAAATATAGATCATAGCATATGCAAAACACACACACACACACGGATGCACCGCACACAGACACACACACACACACACACACACACGCAGGCACACTATATATATATATATACACACGCACGCACACGGATGCACGCACGCATGCACACACACACACACACACACACACACACACACAAATACGCACACACACTATATATATATATATATATATATATACACACGCACGCACACGGATGCACGCACGCATGAACACACACACACACACACACACACGCACACACACACACACAAATGCACGCACGCACGCACACACACACTATATATATATATATACACACGCCACACACACACACACACACACACACACACACACACACACACACACACACACACACACACACACACACACACACACACACACACACACACACACACACACACACACACACACACACACACACACACACACACACACACACACACACACACACACACACACACACACACACACACACACACAGTTATGTTAAAAGTTTAGTCAAGTATTCTGGTAAACACAGTCGGTTATGTCTTAAGTTAACGTACACAGCTGAGAAAGAAACCGGATGTGTGTCAGTATTAGGTCCGTGCATTTATTCTTAAAGAGACAGCATCCTATAATACCTGCTTCTGTATTTAACTTCTGCAGTAAGCATCATTGTGCTGTTTTACATTTCTGCACCTGAATACTACTGTTACTGTCTTTATTTATAATGTTATGTTGTAGGCTGTTCATCTATGCTTGTGATTTGTGTAATTGTTCTTGTTTTATTACTGACTTTAGTAGTTACGCTAGTAGTTTACACAACTTGTTTTTGCTGATCCAATCCGCTAATGCTAACCGTCTAATCAGATTCAATGATCTATCTATCCTATGTCGTCTACGAAAAACATCGAGGTATGAGCCAATTTTCAAATAAAGTGTAGTGTTCCTTTAAATGGACTGATCACTCCAGTGATCTCTAGTTGTGCAGTTGTGCTTGCTGGTCGTAGTTAGTCCGTGTGAAGGCTTGTGTGTGTTGTTGTGTCACCTGGGTAACCCTGAGTCACGGTGTTGATGTACGACGAGCTGAAGACGCCCACTCTCGCCCCGCGGCCGTTCTTCACACACATACAGATGCACAGACAGAAGGCGGCCACGGCACCCATCAGAAACACCACGCCAAACACGATCCCGGAGATAGCCGTTCCCCTGAGCAAACAAAACACACAACTGAGACTGCACGAGTACTAGTGATGCTGCACTCATCAAACACTAACTACCCATGGCAGGATCGACTCAATGTTTGCACTCGTTGTGTTTTTGTGGAGTCAGACCACCCATGCTCATATTTATTTGTCTCCTGATGGATCCCGTCCACGGCGATCCGTCTCTCGTGTGACTAAACACGGCACAAAAGACCAAATGTGACCCTGGACTACTACAAAACCAGTCTTAAGACGCTGGAGTATATTTGTAGCAATAGACAACAATACATTGTATGGGGCAAAATGATACATTTTTCTTTGATGCCACAAATCATTAGATATTATGTTCCGAGAAGATATTTGTACCATAAATATATCAAAATGTAATTATTGATTAGTAATATGCATTGCTAAGAACTTTATTTGAACAATTTTAAAGATGATTTTCTCAATATTTAGATTTTTTTGCACCCTCAGATTTCATATTTCCAAATATGGTCCAATCATAACAAACCATACATCAATGGAAATATTGTTTATTCATCTTTCAGATGATGTATACATCTCAGTTTTGAAAAAATGACTGGTTTTGTGCTCCAGGGTCACATATGTGCTTATATGTTTTGAAGCTATATTCTGTTGGTTAACAATTGTTTTGATATATTATTAATATGTAATTATTTTAAAAAGTAGCCTGCTTATATAATTTAATAAAAATGCACAAAATATACACTCTAAAAGATTTCCAAACATTCTCAATACGTTATAAAATGTTATTTCGGAATGTTCAAAATTTGTGTTTTTATTTTTAAAGACGTTATTCAAATGTTAAGAGAATGTTGCATTGTAACAGTTTCGAAACATTAATGGAACGTTACTTTTGAACATTCTGAAACAGGAAGTAACATTTAAAAAATGTCCGCGGTTTCCAACAATAATGTTTCAGAAAAAAGAGTTTTATGAACGATGTATTAAATATATTTATGTATTTTGAGAACCGTATTAAAGACCAGACAACTTTGGACAAATGCTCTGTTGACGTTATTGGAAGTGATGTTCTGGGAACGTCTCTATTAATCAGAAACAATGAAGATATTGAAGAGGTTTCATGTGTGAAATCATCTGAAGTCGTTTTTATCATTTGAACACATACTGTGGTCATTAAAATGTGTTTGGATTAGTGATGTCAAACAATTAATCATATCCAAAATACAAGTTTGTGTTTACATAATATACTGTGTATATTTATCATGTATATATAAATACAAACACATACAGTATATATTTAAGAAAAATATCTTAGCTTTATATATAATATAAAACATAAATGTACATACATGTAAATATTTTCTAAATATATACTGTATGTGTGTGTATTTATATATACATGATAAATATACACATATATTATGTAAACACAAACTTGTATTTTGGATGTAATTAATTGTTTGACAGCACTAATTTGGATTTATGCAAACTAGCATCAGAATTATTAGATGTAATTGGACACGAGAGCTGATTATGGGATGTGGGTTGGATTTCAGATTGAAGTGGAAAAGCAGCTGTGTGCGAGGGGGACGGGAGGTCAGAGGTCAAGTCAGTGCTGGTGTTATACATGAGCTGTGTGAGAGTGTGTGTGTGTGTGTGAGTGTGTGTGTGTGTGTGTGTGTGTGTGTGAGTGTGTGTGTGTGTGTGTGTGTGTGTGTGTGTGTGTTCTGTGTACAGGGTTGTATAATGTCATGGGTATTACAATGTTAAATTGGACATCTCCTGTGTCCTCATAAGCCACCAAATTGATTAAAAATATACTAAACTGAAATTCAACAACTTCCAGTGGTTTTGTGTGAGGGGTAGATTTATCTGTAGGGTTAGGGGAGAAAAAATAGAGTTTGGACAGAAGAAAAACCATTACACAACATTACATAGAAACTCGACGTTTGTAAGTGTGTGTGTGTGAGTGTGTCCCACATACGCATAGTAAGAGCAGCAGAACGGAGGGACCCCATCACAGCAGTACTCAATACAGCTGTCACACTGAGCATCTCCACAGCCTACAACACACACACACACACACACACACGCACACACACACACACACACACACACACACACACACACACACACACACACACAGACAGAGACACACACACACACACACAGAGACACACACAGACACACACACACACACACACACACACACACACACACACACACACACACACACACACACAGACACACACACACACACACACACACACACACACACACACACACACACACACACACACACACACACACACACACACACACACACACACACAGACACACACACATACAGACAGAGACACACACACACACACACACACACACACACACACACACACACACACACACAGAGACACACACACACACACACACACACACACACACACACACACACACAGAGAAACACACACACACACACACACACACACAGAGACACACACAAGATTTATATAAATACAATATATTTACAATAATATTGGCTCAATGTGAACTGATTTATAGGATCACTGGCATCAGAAACATTATATAATTCACATTTTCACTCTTTAGCGATGTGCTTTATGGTTAGGGGAAATTCACAATCACAATCTTATTTTAGTATTTTGGAGTTTTAGTTCATATTTTGAATTCGATTTCATTTTTTGATGAATTTGTTAGTATTAATAGTATTAATCATTTTTATTAAATGAATCTATTGTGTTCTTACGGCTATATAGTTTCCATTGGGTTTTATTTTTAGTAATAATAACTGTTCATGATTAAAATACAAGCTCTTATTTAATTCACAAGTGTGAATTTGAAATTAATTGGATTTTCTTTTTAATATTTTAATTATAATATATATAATCTGTTAATTATTTCTAAATCCCTTATATATAAAGCACTTTTAGCATTATGTATGAAATGAAAATACCATAGTCAAAAACCTTGCTAATTTGAGTTATAAATAATCATGTTTCAAATGTGTGAACTATGAAAACAAGACACAGATAAATATAAGGAATGTTATATCTGTGCTCTTGTCTTGAAGATAAACGATGCTTTAAGAACATGATTGAGAGACCATCTGCAGTGTTTGTCAGGCTTTAGTGTTGTGTTGGAGGGCTGAGCGTGTCTCTTCCCATCCTTCCTGCTGCTGACAGACGAGTCCGATCCTGCAGAACTGATCATCAGTGCTTCATCATGTGCTGCTTCTTGCTCAGAGCTGTTTAATGCACCAAACACGCCTGCTGGATTGGCATCAGACGCTATTGATCTGTGATTAAGAGAGCTTTATGACACGTTTCATGACTGGATTGCATTTGCACTGCTGGTATACAGCACAACTATTGCTCAACACGAGTCCATTTATATAGATCTGGGTACATGGCTTCTTATCTTGTGTTCTGATGCCATAACATACTTGAAAAAAGCTCTAAATGCAACTGTTTGAGCACGAACAGTCTTTTAATGGACATATCTCAAGCTCATGCTCAAGTATGAGGATGGTTGGTACACAATTACAGTGCTAGTGCTATCTTGTCCTGCCCACAGTCATCACAGTATAATTGGTGTAATTTTGTCTTCTGAAGCACCACAGTTTGGCTTCTATGTGAGTGGCGTCTGTTTGTGTTTGCATCGGGCTTCTCGGAGCAGATGTGGGGCCCTGCAGACTGGGTGGTCCCCTAGAGGCCCTCGCTGTACCTCTGGGTCCTGTCGGTCAACACTTTTGGGACAAAGACGCTTTACACGCACTGGCGCTTTAAATGCTACCACACACACACACACACACACACACACACACACATTCTCTCTAACACACACACACACACACACACACACACACACACACACACACACACACTCTCTAACACCCCACACACACACACACTCTCTCTAACACCCACACACACACTCACTCTCTCTAACACCCACACCACACACACACTCACTCTCTCTCTCACACACACACACACACACACACACACACACACACACACACACACACACACACTCTCTCTCTCACACACACACTCTCTCTCTCACACACACACACACACACTCTCTCACACACAAACACACTCTCTCACTCCTCGCACACATACACACACACACACACACACACACACACACACACACACACACACACACACACACACACACACACACACACACACACACTTCTTACATATATGCATGCATACACACACACACACACACACTCTCTCTCTCACACACACACACACACACACACTCTCTCACACACACACACACACACACACACTCTCTCTCTCTCACACACACACACACACACACACACACACACACACACACACACACACACACACACTCTCTCACAAACAAACACACACACACACTCTCTTACTCACTACGCACGCGCACGCACACACACACACACACACACACACACACACACACACACACACACACACACACACTTCTTACATATATGCATGCATGCATAGTTTAATCATAAAACTCCAGGAAAGTGTTCTGTGATGCTATCAGATGGTCATACTATGGTACTGAATGAATACAGTGTCCATATACCATGATATTTACTTAATACTTCAATAGCTATATTTCAAAGAATACCATGGCATTATTATGGCAGCATTAAAAGTGGTAGTATAATGAGCAATTAGTCAATAACAGTTACTCTAAAGCAAGTTTTTCAGCATCAAAAGGTGAGAAAATGTAATGAACTAACTCTTACACAGATAACGGAGAAATAGTTTGTTAACACATAGCCTATAAACAATAATTATACAACTGTAATCTGTTAAGTAGTAACTCATAAGTAACTTTTCTTTGTTTGTAAGTTCCCAGCTAACAGGAAACATCCACTTTCACTAACATTATTATAATTCTATAAATGTTATACAACTTTCTTTTTATTATAAAGTCATGTTTATGGAACGTTCTTATGACTTAATATTTCATGCGTTCTGAATGTTGAGAGAAAACATTCTCGAAACACGATGTTTTGTCCTCGGACGTTCTTAAACGCGTCTTTGTAACCTTTACACAGCATTCTACCGGACACTTCGACACTTTAGAATCGCTTCAAAACAACGCTTTTATGACCTACACTTGGCATTACCATGGTAGCTTTAAACACAGAATTATAAACTTACTTCATAATAATGCAAAAAAAGTTGATGAAAGTCATTAACTCTCTCAAACACAACCCGCAATTAAAATAATCATAAAACTGTAGCACGTAGAGTTCATTTAGGGCCAAGTAAATAGGTAACACATACGTGATTATTTAAATAAATAACCGATTACACTTTTAATCGATCTACTTTCTAGTCGTCAAATATAAAAGTACATTACCGGCAAAGAAGCAAAGCAGCAGAGAGTCGCGCAAGACCTTCCAGCTCTTCTGTGAACTCGGGTTCTCCATAATATCTCTGTACAGTTCTGTTCAAAACGCGTCTGAACTACTTTCACGAGTTATTTCATCTTTCCACAGTTGATCGTGAATCCTGCCATGTCTTAAATCTTAGTATATATTGTTCTGACTGTCAAGCGTTAAAATAAACGATCTCTTCTATCCATAACGCTCCACGTGTTCCACGACTCGTGTCTCAGACACAACTTCTCCTTTGACTCCTTCCTCTTTGTCCTTAACTTCTCGCTGTATTCTTCTCTTCGCCTCGATCCCCTCCCCCAGGATCGTCGCCCAGTCGGTCTGCACGCGACTGAACGAACGGCCGCCTCCGCGTCACGACTCCTCATCATCACACTAACGTGAATGAGGCTGGTTACCTCAGGAACAGCACAAGAGTCTCTCACATCATTCTGAGAACACGTTCGTCCTCTCATCTTCTCGCTAGTGTCCCTGAAGTCTATATTTAGATCTGTGTTTTCACGAATCCGCTGTGTGTGCAACATCCCTGACCTGAGCTCAACACGAAGAGCATCTCAAAACACGTGCTCCATTATAGGTCTAAATGAATGCTTAATTCACTTGATCAACTAGATTCAATCTTATGAACGTGCGTATCAATACCACGAGTCTCTGTTTCTATTCGGCGTGCTATATGTACGCAGACATTGACTTTGGCGTGCATATGATACGCAATGGTTAGGATTGGGGTGTGGGGTAGGTGCGTATAATATGCACGCCAACAAATTGCTTATCATTTGCACGTGCTAATTGAGCGTATATGCACGCCAAAGTCAATTTCACGCCAAATAGAAACATAAAATCGTGCTACTGATACGCATTTCCATGAGACGTCACCGGACTCATTTAGAATTGGAGCAACATAAAAATAGCATTGATCTTAAATGATAACCTTTCTTGTGTACGAGTTGTGACTTGATCCCCTAATCATGGCTTAAGGGATAGTTCACCCAAAAATGAAAATCCTGTCATCATTGACTCACTCTGAAGTAGGTCCAAACCTGTATGAATGTGTTTGTTCTGAACACAAAGGAAGATATTCTGAAGAAAGAGGGAAACAGAGCAGTATTTCTTCCTACTTCTTCAGAATATCTTCTTCATTTGTGTTCAAAACAAACACATTCATACAGGTTTGGACCTACTTCAGAGTGAGTAAATGATGACAGGATTTTCATTTTTGGGTGAACTATCCCATTGACAAATAACATGGACTCGGCTATTACTATAATATAGGATCTAACATTCCCATTAACTGTCTAAAAGGTGTTTTATGTTTGTTTTTCTGGGTTATGCGAATGTTAATGGAACATGTCATTTGATCATTTGCAGACATTAGAGGGATGCTACATTTGAATGTTCTCTGAACATTCTGAAAAAAGTGGTAACATTTCGAAATGTTACATGAACATCCAACTAAAACATTTAAGAAAAATGAATGATGTATAAATAAAGCTATTGTGCTAATGTTTGGAGAACATTATTGAAGAGCAGATAACAGACGTTTTATTAATGTTACTGCACATTAGCCAAAGTTCTGACGATCTTTCCTGTTCAACTCAATGTTATTGTGTAACGGAAAGCACATGTTTACATCTTGATATCTCTCATATTTACATTTACACGTCTTTCTTGTTTTACCCTGTGATCTTACTCAGTTTTCAGACAGTCAGAAAGAAAGGGTTTCTTTAGAAAAGGCCTTGCTATCTTGGTGTACAAAGTCATTTGTTATTTTCCTGAGCGGTTGTTTGCATGTATTATTTAGCAGAAGGACTGGGCTGAATGTGTTTCACTCTTATAACATGATGACAAAACCCCACATTGTCCTCTTAAATTATTAAAGCTGGTTATATAACAAAAGACTTGTGATGTGGTTATTACCTGTGCTGCTGAATATGCCGGTCATGCAAGCTTTTCTTTGAACAGCTATCGAGAGTGCTAATTAATTTAATTCAATTGATTTAATTCCGCCTGGTGGACTTTCTTTGTCTGGTTCATAATACAAGCAGAGAGACTCAGCAGTCTTGTATTGATAATTGTCCTGGGGTGCGTTTCCCAAAAGCATCGTTAGCTAACTATGGTCGTAAGTTCCATTGAACTCTATTGGTAACGATGGAACTTGCGACCATAGTTGCTTTTGGGAAACGCACCCTTGATTAGATCTAGTCATGTTGATGCTCTTTTGAGTTTATTTGGATGTATGCATGTACATAAATTGATGTACTTCATGCATACATTCATTTACAAACAATGTGCATAAGTTAGCATTCAGAATTTAGATGTTAATGTTACCTCATTATTTAGAGCAGATTAACCACATTAAAAATAAAGTAGTACCTTCACGAACCCCTAGGGGTCCTCAGACTAGGCTTTAGACCACAGTGCCTGAGTCACACCCAAAATAAGACAACATCTCAACAATATTGGTCCACAAATCAATGTGATACTTTATTCATAAACCTAAGATCATTGATATTGTATAAATACTCTAATATAATATACATCCTTCAGTTATTTCAATAATAATAACACATAGAAATACAGTAATTATAAAAAAGCAACAAGATTATATTAAACGGGCTGTACAAAAATAAATAACGTTTGGATATTCTGTACAAAAAGAAATACCTCATTACAAAGATACCTTCTCAGAAGGCAGGAGAGGATTACTTATGAAGTAGTAGTAGGAGAGAAGTCCCTCACCATATCTCCACACAAACACACAGAACTAACCCACACATACATAAACACACTCTCTCTTCAGGTATAGAACTTATGCTCTTTGGTCTCCCTCCCCGTTAAAAACGTGATCCCTCTTGATCGGGTTTGCAAAATGGTGAAAATATCAACCTAGGAAGCTAAACGTAAAGCTAATGTGCATTGTTAAACTTAGATACGAGGAAATGCATAATACCTGTTGTGGTGTTTGATTAGCAGCATGTGTGCCTAGCTGAGGTTGAGATATGGCGTTGGTTTTGGCAAGAAAAATGCATGTGTTAAATATGTGCTCTGAGCCAGAGTTTGCGACTTTGAAATGGAGAACCACTAGAGGGCGTTTTATATAACACCACTACTAATTAACTCTTCTGTTATTGCTCTTGACCCTGACAATAGCTCCTATGTGTTCCTATATGCTCTCTTGTGAAAAATAAATCATGTCTGTCTAGTCCAGCTCAGACAGACGGTACAAATGCATAGCTTTTTCATGCACTCTTTCATTAGTCATCATACACACTCAAAATCTAACATGCATGACATCACTATTCAAAGCAGCAGAGGTGTCCGTATTCTCATCCTTAATCACAGCTGTAAAGACAGGTGCACAGTGTGCCAGCTTTGTGCCCCCAGTGTTGGATGAGTGGGATTTGAAACACTGAAAGAAGTTTACTTGCAGTCTCGGTCATAAGGTGCCCTTTGAATCCAAAACCTGTGTTGGTCGGCACCAGATGTGCAAGGTTACAGCTGTTCGACGTTAATTTCGAGCCTCAGTGTTCAGTTTCAACAGGGAGTCATGTTGCACAAATCCAGGAGAGGTCGTGGCCGATCTTTTGCATTGCAGCTCTCGTTAGGCAAAGTGCGGCCATCGTGTCCGATGCAGCGCAGAGGGCGCTTGCGAAAGCCTCTGCCACAGGTTTTGGAACAAGCGGACCACTCCCCGAGCAACCAGAATGGGCAAACGTGCAGAGCGCAGGGTTGCGAAGACACAGGGCGCAGCTCTTCAGGACAGTCTTTTGATTCGCGGCCATATGCATCAAGACAGATGACGTCCCGATTCTGTATACCACTGCCGCAGGTCTTCGAACAAGGTCCCCATTCACCTAGATCCCATTTAGCATCTCCCGCTGCACTAATAACGTTAATGGACGGCCGTTTTGACCCACTGGGGCGTGGTGCAAAGTAGCTGTATTTTACGCGAGGTCGGGGAATCACCAACCGACAGTATCTGGATGGTAAGAGGCTCAGATAAGGGAGCAAAGCTTCGCAGGCGCTCTAGCATGGCAGAGGAACCGCTGTATCGCAACAGTGCACCTTTCAGAGAGATATCAGTCTCTAAAGTGGTCAGCTTATAGTCGCCGTTCAGTAGATACGTGCCATCTTGCCTGCGAACTGCTAGGTAGCTATTGTCTTGGAGGCGGCCTCCAAGAGAGCGCTGCTTAACATCTAGGTGCGTGGCACCGGCTGGAATCGTCACTACATCTTGGTAGCCCGCTCTAAAGTTCAGAAACAAGCAAAGGTCAGAATAAACAGGAATCTATGAAGGAGTTTAGGAAACCTCTAACGCTCAGATTGCGGGCTTACCTAGCACGTTCCATTGATCCAGAAACTTTCTTGCAAGTCGATCCATCTCCTCCACAGATGCCACATTTGTCAAAACGTTTATTGGAGCCAATGACCCTGTCACAACCAGCTTTCACACACTGGCCTTGGACGCAGACTGAGGTGGAATCTGGGGTGCATGGTGTTCCATCAGCCACCTGAAGGCATTGGAAGGAACCTCGGATTAAACATCTCCAGTGCATCCACTAAACCACTGTTAGATTTTACAACTCAGGCTAATTGGGACACTCACCTTTGGCTTTAGAACGAAGAAGTAGCCTGTTCCCTTCGCTCGGCACACTAACTTGCAGCGGTCTTTGGGAGACACCCCGGCGTACTTCGGCACCCACTCAACGCCTTCTCCTGAGACAAATGACATCTGAGAGGAGATTTCATTGTGGGCCAAACACTGCTCCTCACGGAATGTCAAACCTGCACAAATAAACACAGTTATAAATCAAGCGGCTTACATGTGGTTGCAGAAACAGATATAGGACCATGCCTTACCATTGTTATCAGGGCAGGTCTCTGTGTTGCAGGAGTGATACTGAATTCTCTTGCCCTCACAGTATTTGCCTCCATTTTTGGGTAGGGGATTGTCACACTCCCTGATAGAGTACTGCACACCTCCTCCACAGGTACGGGAGCAATCTCCCCAAGGTCCCCAAGCTCCCCATCCACCATTGACTGGAGTCTAAATGCAATAGGACAGAACCATTGTCAGTCACAAATCAGAATAACATCAATTTCGTATGGCACACCAAATGGTGCTTACCTGATACTTAGCAGCCTCGGACCTCCTCAAACATTGGCCTGCCACACAGTAGCTGTCAGACCCGCAAGTCGTCCCATCGGCCCACGGAAAGTTCTTGGTTTGGCAGACCAGCAAGCCATTTTCAGTTGTGACCATGCACCAAAGGGCAGCACATGTGGTGCTCTGGTCAGGACAGTGCTGGGACTCCTCTCCAAATGTGAGACGGCACTGTCTGTTGGCATCGTAAACTGAACCTGGCAGAGCCTGGGGTAACTGCTGAGGCTTCTGGGGCTTGTCCAGTAAACACTGACCATGGCCATTGTCCAGGAATGTCGTGACCATCATAGCACTGCAATAAGACCAGGGCTGTAGCTGGTTGAGATTTGACAAGGTTGAGGCCATCATGTGGGTGCTCCATTGGTCGCCGTTAAGACTGGCACATTGTTTGGTATCATCATGGGGCATGTTGAACACGTGACCTATGTGAGAATCACAATTATAACTTGACCTACACCTGCATAGTTTCTAGTTTTTATATAAGAGCATGAGGATATGCCTACCGAGTTCATGTGCAACTGTAAAGGCTGCCTGCAGACCGTCATCTTCAATAATGGAGCAACTTCGATCCGGATCACACACGGTGCCAACATCCGCCATCCCCAGAGTGTCACAGGAATGAGCTCCACAAAGATCCTGAAAGGAACATGATTTATATGTATGAGCCGTGCTACATAATTATCTACTCACACTCGAAAAACTAAATGCTCCAAAAGGGTGTTTATTCTGGGATAGAAGAACCATTTTGGTTCCCCAAAGAACCTTCCAGTGAACAGTTCTTTAATGAAACATTTTTTTGAAACATTTTAAAAGAGAAAGAACCTTTTTACACTATAAAGCCCATTGAATAAACCAGCATATGCTGGTTAGGTATGTTTTGAAGCATGGCTGCTGGTTAAGCTGGTCCTGAGCAGGAGATAGTTGCTTAGGACCAGCATAGGACCAACACATGACCAGCTTAAACCAGCTCATGACCAGTTAAGGACCAGCTGAAACCAGCTGCCAAGCTTCAAAACATACCTAACCAGCATATGCTGTTTTTTTCAACAGGGAAGAACCTTTTATGCATTTAAAGTTTCCGTGGATGTTCAAGGTAGTTCATGGAACCATTAATACCAATAAAAAAATATTTTTAAGAGTGCAAAATGAGACCAGGAGTGATAAACTCACCTGTCTGGTGAACAGCACTGCTGTGTCGTAGTGCTCTGCGTGCCGGTCACTTGATGGGTTGTGCTGTTTTTGCCACTGGCAGAAGTTCCTGAGAGTAAGCGCCGCATTGGAGGACACCTCGGGACCGTGTTCTTCATCGTACACAACAAGAAGCTTCACAACTGCCAGACTGATCGAATTACGAATGGTAGGGTGTCGATATAGACGAGATGCCACTGACATGATGGTCAGCAGATAAGGTTTGAGCCCAGCACCGTGAAACTCCGCCATTGACTGGTCCGCCACAATCATGATCTCCAAATAGCGAGGAGTGGACACAAAGCGCCGAGATCTGTGGTGTGCTGAAGGATGAGAAGATAATAATTAAAGCCATTGGTTAAATTAGAAAAAAGTTAAACTCTAAATCAGATTTACCAGAGGGAAAAATGTAAAAAGCAAATAGGCTTTAACTTACATGGATTAACCATCATTTCCTCCTTCCTTTCTATTGCTAGTCAGCGTCAGGTGATATTAGGGGGAGGGACTTTATTTAGAGAGTGTTTTTACATTTGTAGACGCCTATGAGTGCAATGACGTCATCAATTATCATTATTATTTTGGGTTTTCTTGGAACCTAAAGTTTTTTTTTAAATGTGTGTCCACTTTTATGAGTTTACATAGATGCCTTAAAGCTATTTAACCTAAATGCAATTTTGATTGGAAATATAAAGTAAAATGGTGTTTTATAGCTGTAAAAATAAAGAACTGTTTAGAAAGATAGAAAGCTATTGGGAGTTAGTGCTGAGCTTACTTTTCCATTTGACTAAGCTTCTGCTCCGCCCTGCTAATAACTTTTCCAAACCCTGCGCACTTTCACGAGAAACGTTGGCGGAAACACAATCCATCTACTGTCCTCCGGTGCTGATCTGCGCAATATGCGGTACCAGGAGGAGAACTACCACGTCTCTCCAGCCCATTCTCTCCCGCCTCCCTCTCCCCCAACCCTCACCCCTATGTCCCCTTCCCTCCTCCTGCGTATGTGAAGAGATTTCTGCCCTCTCCAAGTTAACCCTCGCCTCGCTTTTGGAGACGGCTCGTCTGCGCTTAAGAAAAAAGTGTATTCTTTAAGATGCGTTTAAACGGGCTGGCAGAACAGAATATGTGTGCTATTTGCAGTTGATGCATTTCCAAACTAAATTTCGTGATTTGGTGTTTAGTGCGTTAATGCAGACGCAGACGCCGCTTAATTCGCTGCTCATGCGCCAGCGCGCACTGAATGACGCGGAGTCACCGAGTTTATTTGGGTTACCGGAGGCGTGCGCGAAATATTACCGGGAAAAAAATCTCAGTAATAATAAAGTAGAACGAAACTTTACTAGGTACAAGATCGATACATATAAAGTTTTATTCTGTAATATCTACCTTTCGACTCAGATGGGATGGGCTCTGTGTCAGATTTGGTTGGTTTCTCGGTGACGCGTTCTTCCTCTTCGTTCACCCCACACTTCGGACCGTTTTCCTCATCCAAGATACCCCGTTTTCTTCTGCGAATGATGTGGGTGTCTCCATCTGAAGCCTCTCCGCTAGCGTTTGCGGGTTGGATGAAATACTCTTCACCGCCGACATAGAAGCCGCCTCGCAGTCCGTTGCACAGATTGATCGCCGCAGCGGAAAGTTCTTCTCCGTTCACGGTTCCCGAGAAGAAGCACCGCGCCTCTCCAGCGCTGTCAAACTCCTCGGACTCCGGTTTCCCGACCATTTGGAACACAAACCCAGGCGCTAAAAAGGTCTGGTCCGGTTCCAGATCCAACACCATCTGCTTTCCAAAGACGTCCAAGCGATAGATGCGTCTCTCGGATTGCTTTTCCCGTGCTTCTGCTGTATGGATCGGTTCGGTGTCGTGGGATTCGAGATGGACCGGCACCACGGTGCTCTCTCCCACGCGCTGTGCGCCGCGTTTACGCACAGGGCTGCAACGAAACCCAGTATGAGGTGCAAAAGAGACATTATATTCCCGTTGGGTTCTCAAGAGCGGAATGACAAAATAATAATGCACCCGATGGAAATCCTCACAAAGTTTCAGTTCTTTGAGAATCTGACTCCAAAAGCCGAAGCAAAACCAGAAAACTGCAACAGGTACAAATCCAGAGCTTAAAATGACCTTCGAATGGAAAAAGCCTAATAGAACGATCTCTAGCAGCAAAATCACGAGAAGAGTCTCAAAAGTGGTCTTGGAGAGTTTCTGTCACCGTCTCCTCGGGGTTCAGCTCTCCTTCTGTCTTAGAAGAGAGAACCCCGGCTCTCTATATATGCTCAAACCCAGGACCTCCCCTTTCCGTCTTCCTTCTCTTTTGATCTGCTGCAGCCAAATCTAGTACGCAGCAGAGTGCTGGAGCAGAGCCACAGACACTCATCAATCATCACAGCACACTTACGGCCCAATTAACTATTACTATTCAACTCTTTATCACTCTATATGTGCAATTTGCATTCACGTGGCGTATATAACTTTAAAACTCCATTCCTAGACTAAGATTAAGTGCAGTGATATGTCAGTATAACAGGTTATTGAGGACATCTTGAGAGAAGAGATGGGAGGCGGCTGACTGGAGCTTCTGCTGCGGGGAAGAGGCGCAGGCGGATCGGATTGAAGGGAAAGCCGAGCCGCGGTGCTGTTAAGGTGGACCGCTCCTGAAAACCGGCTTCATGTGTGCACTCAAACTCCATCAAAAACTAATTATGAGTGGATTACCACTCAGTGTCCGAGGAAATAGTTTGTCTTGCGTGTTTAATGGGCCACATTTAATTTAGTCGTTCAGGGACCCTTTAAAGAAAAAGTATATGCTGTCCAAGAACAAACCCAAAGTGTTCCAAGTTACAGGAACATAATGAATATGGCGTCATTAAAAATGAAGATTCACTCTGATTATATGATCAAAAGTTAGATTTCATTGTTCTGAAGCTGATGTTTTAGACTTTATGTTTAATGATGAAATGAGAAAGAAAGATGCTGGTTCAGAAGTGATTGATATATGAATCAATACGCTCATATCTGCATGCATTATGAATGAACGTGCAGCTTTCAGTCATTCCTCGAGTTCAGAGAGATGACAGTCCACCTTAAAATCTTTTTGGAACCAGCTGGGTATTTAAAATATGTTTTTAAGTTCAACACAAAACCACTAGATGGAAGCAGAACTTAATAATTCATTCCTTCGCGTTTGCTGTGATGTCAAACCACATAATAATAACGACATGGACTTTTTCAAGATTCATTTTAAGAATATATTCTCCCTGCAGTGCCTTAAATCATATTTGATAATAAAATTGCATGTATGATACTTATACAAGTAGCCTATGTGATAATAAAAGGCTACAATAAATAATATAAGAGGAAAGTATGATGGCAGGTAAACTTAATTATAATTAAGAATAAAAAATAAAACACAATATATATTGGAATGTAAAAGGCACGATCAGTTCATGTTTGGTTTTATGTGGATTTAATATTATTTGAACTTTTCCTCATTTAGCTGAAGCAGGTCAGACAGCAGGTGGCGTCCCAGCATCATATATAATCTCAGCTGGTCTATTCATATCAGTCTGTGTTAATATTACATGCAGCTAAAACTAGTGTACAGTATTGCTACAAGTATTTCAGCACTACAAACATATTTGAGAGAGTCTGCTGTATTTTAAAAGCATATAGGCCACGTGCTGAAGTACATTTTATTAATGTTCCTGTTGAGTTTTGAAAACTATATGTTCAAAGTGTCCAGTTTTGTAATGTTTTGTAATGGTTTTATTGTTATGTAAAGGTTAAAGAACCACCCTATTGTATCAGTTGTAAACATGATGTGAATGCTACTTTTGAACATTCTGTGAACATTCTGAAACAAATTGCAACATTTAAAATATGTTACATGTCCAACTAAAAGAAAAAAAAAATGAATGAAGGACAAAAAATCATGAAGGACGTATAAGTAAAATGTTTTGAGAACATTATTAAAGAGCAGAAAACTTTGAACAAACATTCTATTAATGTTACTGGAAGAACGTTTGATCATAACTTTGAGAGAACGTTCTGAGAACATCCTCTGTTAGCTGGGAAACACTCTGTGTAGGACATACTCAGGCGTGACATGGTTTTTCAGAGGAACATGTTCATGTTTAGATGCTGTTCTTTTACAGCTCAGAGACCCGTTTCAGAAAGAAGGTTAATCGAAAACTATGTTAACCTGGAAATGAGGGACAGTGCTTTTCTTGGTGTTTTGGAATCTAAATTAAGAGCATCTAGGATAGCAAAGTCCACTAAAGGAGGTAGAACTTTTTCATATCTGGCTCCTAAACTCTGGAATAGCCTTCCTGATAACGTTCAGGGTTCAGACACACTCTCTCTGTTTAAATCTAGATTAAAGACACATCTCTTTAGCCAAACATTCATATAATGCAAAATGAAGGACCTCAGAGGAAGCCAACCCCTCAGTGAGTATACAGAATTAACCACATTTTGCCATAAGTTAAATATATTAAGTTTCTGCAATATATAAATCTATTGCAGAAACTTAATTTACTGTAAAGCTGTTTTGCAACGATTTTATCATAAACGGCACTTTACAAATAATCTTGAATTGAATTGAATTGAAACTCATAATCTTGTACTGCAGTTATATCTGATCAAACACACATTATTATGCTTTAGCTTGGGTTGAACAAATAATTTTTGCTTGGATGGAACTACGGATTTAGGAGTGGAAATGGGATCAACTGGGTGTAAACAGCTAGGTTTAGATGATGCCAAAACATGTAGTCATATAATTCCTGTTACACGAGCACTTAGTGAAGTGAAAAAAGTGTTGTTACCGATGTCCTGTTACACATTTGTACTTACACATAGCATTCATGTGTGCATTTACACAAACATTACAGCTGTAGATACCATGCACCAATGTGTACTTACACTGTGGTTACATACTCCATTCACATCTAGTTACTATGCAAGTACACAGGTATTAGGGCCACTTAATATAAAGTGGAAAAAGCATTTTTTTTTGTAGTACATGTACATTCATTCATTGCACATATATTTTTTTATCATGTGGACACTGTGAAAGTGATTCTTAAGGAGTTACATTTACATTAGGAGATACTTTTTTTGATTTGTTTTGCTATATCCACATGCATATTTTTTGGAGCTGTAATGGTAGTTTTCTATATACAGTATCTCACTGAAGTGAGTACACCCGTCACATGTTTGTAAATGTTTTATTATATCTTTTCATGTGACAACACTGAAGAAATGACACTTTGCTACAATGTAAAGTAGTGAATGTACAGCTTGTATAACACGGAAAATTTGCTGTCACCTCAAAATAACTCAACACACAGCAATTAATGTCTAAACTGCTGGCCACAAAAGTGAGTACACTTCTAAGTGAAAATGTCCAAATTGGGTCCAAAGTGTCAATATTTTGTGTGGCCACCATTATTTTCCAGCCTCTTGGGCCATGAAGTTCACCAGCTGGAGTCCTCTTCCACTCCTCCATGATGACATCACGGAGCTGATGGATGTTAGAGACCTTGCGCTCCTCCACCTTCTGTTTGAGGATGACCCACAGATGCTCAATAGGGTTTAGGTCTGGAGACATGCTTGGCCGGTCCATCACCTTTACCCTCAGCTTCTTTAGCAAGGCAGTGGTCGTTATCATGTTGGAATACTGCCCTACGGCCCAGTCTCCGAAGGGAGGGGATCATGCTCTGCTTCAGTATGTCACAGTACATGTTGGTATTTATGGTTCCTTCAATGAACTGTATCTCCCAGTGCCGGCAGCACTCATGCAGCCCCAGACCATGACACCCCCACCACCATGCTTGACTGTAGGCAAGACACACTCTTGTCTTGTCTTCAGAAGAGGCTTCCTTCTGGGATGAAAGCCATGCAGACCAATCTGATGCAGTGTGTGGCGTATGGTCTGAGCACTGACAGGCTGAGACCCCCCACCCCTTCAGCCTCTGCAGCAATGCTGGCAGCACTCATACGTCTATTTCCCAAACACAACATCTGGATATGACGCTGAGCACGTGCACTCAACTTCTTTGGTCGACCATGGCGAGGCCTGTTCTGAGTGGAACCTGTCCTGTTAAACCGCTGTATGGTCTTGGCCACCGTGCTGCAGCTCAGTTTCAGGGTCTTGGCGATCTTCTTATAGCCTATATCATCTTTATGTAGAGCAACAGTTATTTTTTTCAGATCCTCAGAGAGTTCTTTGCCATGAGGTGCCATGTTGAACTTCCAGTGACCAGTATGAGAGAGTGAGAGCGATAACACCAAATTTAACACACCTGCTCCCCATTCACACCTGAGACCTTGTAACACAAACGAGTCACATGACACCGGGGAGAGAAAATGACTAATTGGGCCCAATTGGAACATTTTCACTTAGGGGTGTACTTACTTTTGTGCCCAGCGGTTTAGACATTAATGGCTGTGTGTTGAGTTATTTGAGGGGACAGTACATTTACACTGTTATACAAGCTGTACACTCACTACTTTACATTGTAGCAAAGTGTCATTTCTTCAGTGTTGTCACATGAAAATATTTACAACAATGTGAGGGGTGTACTCACTTTAGTGAGATACTGTAACATCAGGGATGCAGAGCATATTAGTAAGACAGCTGCACGTATGCAGAGCGGTAAGGAAAGTGTGGCTTGCTATCATGCTCTTTCTGATCATTTTTGTGTAGTTAAATGAGCACAGACCCATCGAAAACGAAGCTGTCCATGTAATGTTTTTTGTTTTTCCTCTCGGATTTTAACATTCCTCCAATACTGGTATTGTGGCCATCCTTTTCATCTGTTCTTCATTATGTTGTGAGTCTTCTTGCTGTTGGCTGAGTAGAAGTCAAATGTTTATTTCATAAAGCTACTCTAATTAAGAAATTGAACTGTTTGGATTAAACAAGTTTTAATTATGTGAAAAGAGTATTAGACTGTGGAAAAAGCTGCTGCACATTGAAATAGACACTGGATGATATTTATTTAATATGTCAAATGTTTGTAAAGTCTTGTAGCGTACACCCATTAACATTTTATGTGCTTAAAGCTTTACCTGATTGAATTATGTTTTATACTTCATGTTTAGCTGCAGTTTTTATTTTATTTTGCCTGTGGGAGACCATGAAAATGAATATTAGTTTAATAACTTACCGTTCTGCCAGTTTTCACCTCTGATTTTATAACACTGAATTAAGATCTCAAGAGTTTCTCATCTCAGGGTAAGTTAACAGGACATGTTTAGAGTTGGTTGAACCTCCTTATTGAAACGGGCCCTTGAGACTTAACTTTGTGTTTTAATACAAGCATCATGTTTTTGTCAGATGTTATAAAAACAGACCCAGATGAGTCACTAGTTCATCCAATCTAGAGCTTCAAAATGAAGATGGAGCATCTCAAATGTTTGACTTTATATTGAGATAAGTCTATATTAAACGCAGTTACTAATTAGTGTGATTTGGTTGAGCAGTACTTCTCATCTCATCCAGTAACCAAAGACTAATAAAACAGCCTATTAAAGAAAGTTTATAGACTGAATAAAGTAGCTTCGGTGTATTTTCAGTATTTCATCTGTGCAGTTTGATAAATAGCTGGTGTTTCACCTTAATAAACAGGTGTTGGTTTACATCTATTTTATTGACCTATAATCTGATTTAAAGCTGCTTTTTTGCTGTTTCATGAATCGTTCGGTGTCATAACAGTTTTAAGTTTAACACAAAATCCATTAAAAGCCAATAAAATATATTTAATAGAGATGTTTAAGTTTTTTTTCTCAAACCAGTGTCAATAAACAGCAAGTTCATATGTGACAACTTACCCCATATGGGTCAGCGTGTGCTAAACGAAGTGTGACAACTTGCCCCTATAACTCATGTTTGCTCTCAAAATAAACTGTAGTCTTGCAGTTTAGTCTTACAGTAAACTACTCATCATTTAAGATGAAGCAATGCTTTAATGAAGCGCTGTGTTGTATGTTTAATAGAGAAATATCATCCTCATGTACTCTCATGTACTTTAACAAACTCAAGAGGCCTGTTTATTGATTCCGTTTCAGAAACTAGTTATAAACTAGATGGATATCTCAGTGAGGCAACAAATGAATCAATAAAACGTAAACTTTTAAATATAGCACTTTGTTTTATATACACATATATTCATGAAGATGGCTAAAAAACACAATTTTCTTCAAAATAAACTATTCTGCTCACTCATATTTCTATTGAAACAGAATTTATGCGACAAAATGAGCATAACAATAAATAAATTCATCCTGTGTTGTCTTTTTTTCACATACCAGTTGTACAAAGAATAAATTATAAAATCAGTGCTGTGTATTTTCAGCCGGTAAACATGGAGTAAACGGATGAAATCCTGGAAAAAGTGGACTGAATCACATGAGTTCATTCAGTTACTGCATCTGTGTGAAACAAATCAAACAACTTCACAAATGAATCAACGGCAGCAGGTTTAAAGTCAACATGAAACGCATTCACAACCCACTGCGCTTCTGTAGCGTGACGCACTTCTAATTGAAACTGGATATATGATGAGAAAATAATAGTGCAAAACTTTTGCATTTCTTTTTATTCATTTAAAAACTAATTGTATTTTTAAACTAATGAGATGTGTCAAATTATATCAAATTACTATGAAAGATTATATTATATATAATAAGTGCAGGAACATGAATGAAAGTAAATGGAGTTGACTTGAAACTGATTTCCGCTGCTCATAAACACACACACACACACACACGAGTCACATGCATGTTATTGAACGATCTGAGCACACATCACATATCTGAGAAGTGGTGCTAATATGCAAGAGCGTTTGCATATGTATTGCATATGAAGCATTATTTCCTGCAGAGCTTCACGGTCTGAGAAATGAAGTTATGAGGTTGAACTGAGGTGAAAAATGATTCAAAGGAATGTTCCGGTCTCAATACAAGTCAAGATGTTCATTAACACAGAAAGTAATTTCAGTTATAAAGATTGTGTTTACAGTATCTTACAATGGAAGTCTATGGGACAAGACATTGTATCAGAATGCAAAACATATTTCTTCCTTAGTATTTATATCTTGTTTTCCAGTATAATTATCTAACATTTCTTGAGTCAGGATGCATTTACTTGATAAGTAAAACGACCTAAGATATTTGTCTTATTTTCTGAAAATATTATCCAAATGTTGTTAGTTTTTGCTTAAAACTAGTAAAAATATCTGCCAATGAGGGAAGAAAATCATCTTAATTCAAAGGCTAAACAGGTTTATTTTTCTTACCACACTGGCTGATATTTTTACTTGTTTTAAACAAAAACTAGCAAAATTTGGATAATATTTTAAATGCATCCTGATTCAATAACCTTTAGATTTATTTATATACTAAAAAACAAGACATATAAAATAATTTTTTGTGCATAATGTCAGAAAACACATTGTTTTGAACAAGACAAAAACAAAACAATGTGTCACCTTGTCTGCGCACCATTATAAGAACATATAAAAGTCACTTACATCATGACCAGATGTTCATCTGCACAGAACAGAAGTCTCCCAGCTAACAGAAATATGTTCTAAGAACGTTGTGCTAACGTTACCATAAAGTTATGAAAATGTATTTAGTTCAAAATTTCCAGTTTAAAAAAAAAATGTATCTTGGTTATGTGAATGTTAAGGAAACGTTCCATTTTCGGATTGTGCAAACATTAATGGAATGTTACTTTTGAATGTTCTCTGAACATTCCGAAACAAATAGTAACATTTAGAAAATGTCAGATGAACGTCCAACTGAAACATTTTTTTAAAATTCCACGAATTATGTAAAAATAATGTTTTTGTGCTAATGTTTTGAGAAGATTATTAAAGAGCAGATACATTTATCTGTTACTTTAATGGTTCATAACTTTAAAAGAACCTCGCCAGAACATTCTAAAACGTTTCTTGTTAGCTGGGCTTACGGTTCAATAACATAGCAATTAGTATACAGGTTTTAATAAACATACATGTTTCACATTTCTGTGTATTTCTTACCTCATAGACGTCCATTGTAAGTGTTTCACTCTAAACAAGGTTTTTGTTTGTTTTAAACCCGAAACATTCCCATGAACACGTAAACGGCTCGACTGTGAGCGAGCGAGCGGCTGGCGTTACTGCGAGTATCGAGGGCACAGTGTCGTTTGAGCCCTGAACACAGAAAATGACATACACACATTTACAAATCAGAGCCCTGTTTAGTTTGTCTGTAACAAAGAAAGGAAGATCAGTTCATTGTGGGAGTTTCAGACTCAAACGGAGGAACAAACACATCGACGTCAGCTCAAACCCTGAAAACGAGCTCAGGAACGGACCGGGGGTCAGTCATATTCCCAGTTTGTCTTGTCTTATGAGATTCACTCTGGAAAATCAGCATTCTGCATGGACCTTTCGTTCCTGCAGTCGAAGCTTATTTCTTATGGGTGATACTGTATCGGACCCTTAACGGGACGTTCACACTGACAGCGATCAGTACATCTGTTGACAACTTGGTCCAGCTTTATGCAAATAAGCTCGATGACGACCAATGGGTGCGCAGACTGAAATAGTTGAATACTGCAATCAAGTAGTCTGGCACAATCTGACAATCCTATTTATTTAGCTCCGAAAGGTTCTCATTTGAGAAATTACGCTTTAGATTTCAGAATCAGAATTATTGCACTTTTACGCAAGTACAAATCAAAAAGAAAACGTGATTATGCGGTAACACTTTATTTTAAGGTGTCATAATACAGAGTAATTACCTAATTAAGTACTTAGTAGTAGCCGTAGTACTTCGATTAAACAAAATGCACTTACTATGTAACTAAGTTATGGAATAGCCTGTACTTAGTTTGTAATTATGCAGATGTAATAGACAGTTACTGTTACACATATGAGTCTGTTACACAGCTACCAACCAAATGATTGTTACATATGTGTTGCAGACTTTATACAACGTAATTATAAATGTACGTACACAAACATAAGCTAGTTTAGTTACATGGTAAGTGCATTTTGTTTCATGTAAGTACAACAGCTACTTTACTGTGTTACTCTGTATAATGACATCTTAAAATAAAGTGTTACCAATCATGCTTTATATCGTGCAGCCGTACAGTCGAGTTAGAATGGCTACTGAAGTTGCGGTCACATTAGCAAAATTGCAGGGACGTGTCGGTCCAATGTCTGCTGTCTATAAAGTAGAGATGTATAAAGTCCCACTCACACCGAAGTCACTTTGAAACCAAACAGTTTTCTGTTGGTCAATGAAAAAAAAAGTGTAACCTAAGTGGGTACGTTTTTTCACTCATTCGTTGGAATCCAATTGGCATGACTTGATTTCACAAAGCAATGGTACATGTGATTGTAACTTAACATTAAACTCTACAGCAGTGGTTTGAATCACTGGAAGTGTGACCTTAAGGGGCGTGGCTTTTGAATCATGGGTGGGGCTTTGGTAAAGGGGCGTGGCTGAACGTTGCCACATTCAAGGCTAGAGCTAAAGCTCCTTGTCTGAGTAACAATTCAATTGCGGACACTAGCAGGATTCAGAAAGTTTGTCTGATGTTTTTTGCACATGATATTGATACAGAACGTTGAGCTAACTTTCCCATTAACGTAAGAAAACGTTATTTCAGAGCATCCAGTTTTTTA
This sequence comes from Gymnocypris eckloni scoliostomus, assembly GCA_027564155.1. NCBI lineage: Eukaryota > Metazoa > Chordata > Actinopteri > Cypriniformes > Cyprinidae > Gymnocypris > Gymnocypris eckloni. The sequence continues at coordinate 17,176,259 of CM050416.1, read as the reverse complement.
AATATAAAAAAAACATTCTTGGTTATGTAAATGTTAAGGGAATATTCAATTGTATCATTGGTATGTGATGTCAATGTGAACATATTTGAACATCTACAGCTACATCCTCAAACACTACAGCAATGATTTAAATCACTGCCAGTGTGAACTCAAGGGGCGTGTCATTTGTATAGAGGGCGTGGCTTTGTCAAAGAGGCGTGACTGAACATTGCCACATTCAAGGCTAGAGCCAAAGCTCCTTGTCCAAGTCACAATGCAATACAATTTGCAAACATTAACAGAAGTCCACAGTCATTGGAAACCCCTTTATACAAATGCAACTGCAATGGTTCAGTCTATGTGCTCTACAAAGCCGAACCAGAAAGTTAATCTGATTTAGCGTTTTGATTTTTGGACATGATATTGATAGAGATGGACCCCAAAAGAGCCCATGTCACACCTCTCTTTGTCTCCCTGCACTGGTTCCCGGTTGCAGCTCGCATCAAGTTCAAGACACTGATGCTTGCATATAGAACAACCACAGGCTCAGCACTCTCTTACTACCACTCACTTATGACAATCTACATCCCCTCCAGAAGCCTGAGATCTGCGAGTGAGAGACACCTCGTGGTGCCATCACAGAGATGCACAAAATCACTTTCCAGAACTTTTTCATTCACCGTTCCTGGCTGGTGGAATGAACTTCCCACCCCATCCAGAATGATGAGTCCCTGGCAATCTTCAAGCAACAACTGAAAACTCATCTCTTCCGTCTTCACTTGACTTCTGCTTCTTCTTCTTCTTCATAAACAAAACAAAAAACAAATAAACCCCACCTTTGCGCTCTTTCCTTAACCTCTCCCTGTCAAGCTAATTTTGCTCTGAACAATGCCTGAAATGTTGTATTAGAAGCACTCCGTGACTGTTTGCTTCTTTATAATGTATCGTTTATTGGATTCCTCAATTGTAAGTCGCTTTGGATAAAAGCGTCTGCTAAATTAATAAATGTATATGTAAATGTAGAGAACGTTACGCTAATGTTCCCATAAAGTTATAAAAACATTGTTTGTGGTTGCATTGGTTTTGTGAACGTTAATGAAACATTACATTTTATCAATAGTAAATGTGAACGCATCTTAACATCAAACACTACAGCAATGGTTTAAATCACTGCCAGTGTGAAGTCAAGGGGCGTGTCGTTTTGAGTCAAAGGCGTGGCTTTGCCAAATGGGCGTGGCTTAAAATTGACACATTTGAGACCAGAGCCTAAAAAGCTACAGCAATGATTAAATCACTGCCAGTGTGAAATCAAGGGGTGTGTCATTTGAACGAAGGTCATGGTTTTATAAAAGGGGTGTGGCTGAACATCACCACATTCAAGGCTAGAGCTAAAGCTCCTTGTCCGAAGTTACAACGCAACACGATTGCAAACGCTAGAAAAATCCCACAGTGATCGGAACGCAACTGCAACGGTTCAGTCTACGTGCTTCACGAAGTTCAGTCAGGAAGTTTGTCTGATTGAAGGGTCCTCAACATTTTTTGTTTTTAGAACATGATAAATGATAAAGAACTTTATGCTAATGTTCCCAATAATTTATGAAAACATTATTTCTGAATGTTTTTAAATGTCCATATGTAATTTTTTTCAAAATGTTTAAAAACTGAAGGTGCGTGCCGTTTTGAGTCAAAGGCGTGGCTTTGCCAAAGGGGCGTGGCTTACACATCTGAGGCCAGAGCCTCAAAATCTACAGCAACGATTAAATCACTGCCAGTGTGAACTCAAGGGGCGTGTCATTTCAATGAAGGGGCGTGGCTTTGTCAAATGGGCGTGGCTGAACATTGACTCATTTGAAGCCAGAGCTTCAAGCACTATAGATTGGTTTAAATCACTGCCAGTGTGAACCAAAGAGGCGTGATTTTGACAAAGGGGCGTGGTTAGCCATCACCACATTCAAGGCTAGAGCTAAAGCTCCTTGTCCGAAGTCACAACGCATCACGATTGCGAATGCTAGCAGAATCCCACAGTGATTGGAACGCAACGGTTCAGTCTACGTGCTTCATGAAGCTCAGTCAGGAAGTTCGTCTGATTGAGGGGTCCTCAACATTTTTTAATCAGGCAGTGTTTGAAGACTGACGGCCGGGCGCTGAGCGGGCAGCTCTTGGACAGCTTCCCTTGAGGGTCCTTGCATTGCACCGTGCGACTCTGCCAACCCGTATTGCAAGTTCTGGAGCACGTCATCCACGATCCCGTCACCCAGCGCGGCCCCGCAGGCGTCGTTGTCGCAGGAACTTCGGTCGTAAACGTCAAAATCTCCACCGATGACAGCGCCGCGGCTGTTCCCGAAGTTGCAGCGACCGTTCGCAGCGGAAGCGGCATTTTGCTCGGCATGAAGAAGCTGTAGCGGATGTCTAGTGGTTTCTTAGAGTCCGTGGCCAGAATCTGCACCACCAGGGTCTCCTGAAGGGCCCCGGGGCCCATGCTGTGAAGGGCCTCGTCCCGCTGACTCCAGCCGGTGTAGTTGAGAACGGAGCCGTTGAGGGGGATGATGGTCTCGGACGTGGAGATCATGAACTTCCCGTTGAGCAGGTATTCTCCTCCGGGCCGCCGCAGCGCCAGATATGCCGTGTAGCGCGACTGGCCTTTGGTTTTGTACTGTCGGACCTTCAGGTGCGTCGAGCCCTCGGGAACCTTCACCACATCTGTGTAGCCCTTACTGCAGAACAGTGAGACAACATCACATGACTTTAGACAACATCACATGACTTTAGACAACATCACATGACTTTATTAGTCAATAGGTGTGTTCGACTTGAAGCGACTTGATCAGTGTATGACATCAAAGTACCGCGAGAGCGATTCGAAAGCATAAGGATCCGTCGAAGCGCCGCTTCAAGTCGAACACACCTACTTTGTCTTATTTTGTGTTTTCTGTCTCTTCCAGAACAAATATCTAATAAAAAAAAAAATAAAGATACATTTTAAGAGTTTGGTTCCAAAACGCTATGAATCCATTTTGATTAATTTGAGTAAAAATTTGTTGAAGAAAGTGGCAAGATGAAAACCACTATCACTATCTGAAACTCTAGCGGAGAAGCAGCGGAGGTCTCCATCAAGATCTGATCATGTTCTCTCAGGGAAAACAAAGGATATTGTACCAGGAACATTTCCTTCTTCAGTAAATCTACTACTTCTGCGCTCGTGCACTGCAAAAAATGATCTTCTTTCTTAGTATTTTTGTCTTGTTTTCTTGTATAAATATCTACAAATTCTAGAATTAAGATTCAGTTACTTGACAAGTAAAAATACATAAGATATTAAGATTTGTTTTCTGAAATTCTTTATTTGGTTAGTTTTGCTTAAAACAAGCTAAAAGATCTGCCAATGGGGTAAGAAAAATACGGCAGATATTTTAGCTTGTTTTAAGCAAAACTAACCAAATTTGGATAATATTTTCAGAAGACAAGACAAAATAAGTCATTCTACTTGTCAAGTAAATGCATCCTGATTGAAGAATTTGTAGATATTTATATCAGAAAACAAGACTTAGATACTAAGGAAGAAAATGTTTTGCAGTGTGTCTGAGAGCGTGTGTGTCAATGGCAACTTCACCATAAACGAGGGAGATATTTGTACCCAGAAGTGATATAAACCTGACAAAACCTCCTCTTGATGACGTCCCCGTTCGTTAGGGTTTGGTTAAAAGCAATGCTCCATCTGTGTGTGTTTTCTAACCTCTTCTTGGTGAAGTTTCCAGCCACTCTGATGCAGCTGTTTCCGTCGCCGCCGCAGACGCCGCACTTGTCATATTGAAGTTTGGAGCCGATGATCCCGTCGCAGCCGGTGCGAACACACTTTCCCTTCACACACACCGAGCTGCTATACGGCCGGCACTCGGTCCCATCAGCCACCTGCAGGAACACCACACAAACCAAACCTCCATCATCTACCGCTGCTGAAGAAAATAATGGCGCAAATATTCAAGGTTTAGTAAATAAAGCACTAAAATACCATGTTTTTGGACATGATATTGATAGAATGCTTTGCTGACGCTCCCATTAAAATATCAGCACTGCCAAAAATATTTTCTTGCTTAGTATTTATGTCCTGTTTTCTAGTATAAATAGATGCAATTTACTTGACAAATGTTTTGTGTTGTTTGCTGAAAATATTATCCAAATTTTGCTTGAAAACAAGCAAAAATATCTGCCAACGGTGTAAGAAAAATCATCTTAATTCAAAGGCAATTTTTATTACCCCATTGGCAGATATTTTTGCTATTTTTGCTCATCAAAATGTAGATAATTTTTTAAGAAAAAAGACATAATATCTTAAGTCATTTTACTTGTCAAGTAAATGCATCTTAAATCCAGAATTTGTAGATCTTTATATAAGAAAAAGACAAAATTCTAAGGATTTTTTTTTCAATGAAAACGTTATTGAACATCTGTTTTTAAAAATGGTTTTATGAGCATTTAATGAATTTGATAATTTCTCATACTTTAAATGATGTTCTTTTGAATGTCCAGTTTAGAAAATAATACAATTAGACAAACATCCAGCTAAAATATCCAACATTTTGAACAATGTATAAATAATGTTTTTGTGCTGTAACTAGACAGCTCTGAATGAAAGTTTTATTAATATCACTGGACGAACGTTTGTTCATAACATAATCAAATAAGAATATTTTGCTAATGTTCCCATTAAGTTATAATTTAAATATAATTTCTGAATGTTCTCAGAATGTTCAGTTTTGTAAAGGTGTTTTAAAACATCCTCTAAACGTTCTCTATTCTATCTACTTAGTTTCTTTTTATTCATTATAAAGATCAACCTTGCTAGTGTACTGCATTAGGCTAACTGAGACTTTGATTTGGATTTGATTGCTTCTTTGAATAAAAGCGTCTGCTAAATGTCTAAACTGAAAACGTTACGGGAACGTTCCATTGTATCGTTCTGGGAATGTTACTTTCGAATGTTCTCTGAACGTTCCGAAACAAGTAGATACATTTAAAACATGTAACACTAATGTCCAACTGAACTGTTTCAAAAAACATTCTGTAACAGATGTGCTAGCGTTTGAGAATATGATTAAAACCCAGTTAACTTCTATTAACGAATGTCTGTTCATAACTTTTCTGAGAACACTTCATGGAACAGTATGATATCATGTGAAGTGTTGTGAGATATCGGTGGCTCCCTCACCCGCTGCGAGAACACCACGTAGTATCCCGTCCCTTTGGCCCTGCAGGTGAGTTTGCACATGTCTTTGGGAAGCACGCCGGCAAACTTGGGCACCCATTCCACGAAGGTCTTCACTCCTTTAGGGTCCGTCTGAGGGCCGTTACGCAGCTCACACTGCTCCTGACGGAAACTCTTACCTAATGCAAACGAATGAGAGCAAATATATTCCATGCACAAACTGAGCTGTTTGCAAAAAATGCTTTTTATCTTGTTTCCAGCCAAGACATCGAAGAATTCTCAAATCGAGAAGAATTAAAAAGAAGGAGTAAAAATTATTGAAGGAATGAAGTAAAAAATCTATCATATTAGATAAAACTTTTCATTGAATTTATTGCAATGCATTCTGGAATTGTAGGATCTATCAGGGATCTGTGACGCTGCCTCAGAATTTGTTGCATATGCATGTGTTATCTTCTGTGAGCATGTATTATTTGTGAATGCATGTGTGTTCGACGCTCACCGGCTGAAGGGCACGCCGTGACGCTGCAGGATCGGTACACGGCTCTCTTCCCGGTGCAGAAGCGGCCGTTGTTTCGGGGAGGAGGGTTGTTACAGAGACGATATGCAAACTGGACACCACCGCCACACGAGCGAGAACACGAACCCCACGGACCCCAGGAGCTCCAGCTGCCGTGATTCGACGTCTGCGAGCGGACAGAGATCAACAGACATCGATTAATGAAGAGCAGAAAACACACTGACCTTGGTAGATTTTACTGTATTTGGCTGAGCAACAACAACAACAACCACACACAACAACAACAACAACAAAAACAACAACAACCACACACACCACCACCACCACCACCAACAACAACCACACCAAACAACAACAACAAAAAACAACAACAAACACACACAACAACACCACACCACCACCAACAACAACAACCACACACAACAACAACAACATAATAAAACAATAACAAACAACAACATAACACCGCCACCACCACCAATGCAACAACAACCAGCAACAATAACAAATAAATAAAACAACATAACAAATAATAAATAACATACACAACAACACCACACCAACAACCAAAGCAGCAACAAATAACCACATAAACAACAACAACACCAATAATAATAACAGCAACAATACAATAACACGCACAACAAATACAAATAACAACAACAACAAACAACATAACAACAAAAGCAACCGCAATAATAACAAGCAGCAATAAGCAACCAATAAACAATAAAACAACAACAGCAAATAAAACAAATAACCACAACAACAATACAACAACAACATAACAATAATAACAACAATAAGCAACAACAACAACAAATAACAACAACAAACAATAAACAACAGCAAAAACAAATAACAACAACAACAGCACAATAACAACCAACAACAAATAACACCAAAAACAACAGAACAACAACAACAACAATAAACAACAAATAAATAAATAACAACAACAGCCAATAAACAACAATAACAACAACAACAACAAACAGCAACAATAACAAACACCAGCCTAATTACAACCAACAACAACAACAAATAACCACCAAAAACAACAGCAATAAACAAAAACAACAACAATAACAAACAACAACAACACCACAACAATAACAAAACAACAAAACAACAATAACAACAACAACAACAACACCTTTGTTAGTTAAAATACCATTACAATTACTGCAATTTACTATTTAAAATCTTAATAGATACAGGTATAAATGAATTCTTATAGCGATTACGTCTACATAATAGAACTCTATAAACACAAATATGATTTATAATCAATTGTTTATTATCAATAAATGAGCCTGCAACATAGTAAACTGAAACCACTCGGAGTTTCAAGAGCAAAAAATGAAGTTATTTTACAAAAATCATCAAATTGCAACAAAGCGGGAGGAAAACACAATCCTCCAATCACCACGAGCTAGATATGGAGATGAAAGGAGAACAAAACAAAACAAAAGCACTAAGGGGGAGCTTTAATACAGCCACTAGAGATGGGCGATACCGCTTCTTTTGTTTTCGATATGATACCGATGCTTTTAAAGGCTAGTATCGGCGATACCGATACCGATACGATACGCTTCTTCTACTGAACTTTTACATTATGAAATTGATTAAATTATGAAATTACTAAGAGTAAAATGGGTAAAGATACCTACTTAACTATATATTTGAAACACATTTTAACATTCAATATGCCTTAATAGCAATTTATTCAAATATTTTTTTGTTTACACATGGTTAAAATATGTTTCCTGTAGTGGTAACCATGACAATCTTCAAATTCTATAGTTGAACTATGGCCACTTTAGTAAAAGCATGGTTCATTTTCATAAGGGACTGCCAGTGACAGGCTGCTGCATGCATAAAATGCAACCTTTTTATTCTGAGAGTGTATAACTTATATTAATATCACAGAATAGGACATGATCAATATGAACGTTCAATTTAAACAAATATAATTGCATTATCTCATAAGCATTGTTCTGGGCTGCTCAATGCTTTCTTATGATAGTTTTGGGAAACGCAGCCTGTTTGAATGCACTGTGATGAGTGAAATTAAACAAATAAGCCCAAAAACTACAATCTGTGATTTAAAAAAAAGAAGAAAATATGCAGAATTGGCAACTGTGGTTCTGTCTGTAAGACATTAATAGTAAACTATATACATAAAGACAAATGCTGTCAGGACCTCCGGCTGCAGATCCTGTAATCTACAAGAAGTTCCCGAGGAGAGAGAGCCGTTCTTTTGTCATTGTAAATGTATGGACCATTTGATTCACAGCTTTACAGACGGTTTCTGATGAGTGCATTTGAGGCACAGTCACAATGTAAATGCATCTAACTAAAGATACACAGAATCTTTCAACAGGAATGGGCCGAGCCGTGGAAAGAATCGAGGGTTTTATGTGAAGACGTGTGTCCATCCATTCACCGGCACGCAATAAACAAGCTCCGAGCCCAAAATGAGCGCGAGACCTGAACGCTGGACATTCAACGAGAGGAAGGGTGTGTGTGTGTGTGTGTGTGAGACACAAACAAACACACATGCATGAAGAGACGCCCAAACAAGAGCAACATTCTTCATCGACTCTAAAACACTTAATGACCTCTGAGACATGGATAAAAATACCAGCCAGACGAGAAGATGGGAAACTCCTGCCGGTTAAATGTGTTTGATTCTAATCTAGTTAAGTCAGAAGAGTGAGACGCACAAGGATAATAGTGTTAGGAGATTCAGATTCACGTCTGAGGACAGGAACATTATGAACAGTAACGTTAATGGAACGTCCATTCGACGTTATCTGGTCTTTAATAATATTCTCAAAACACATCACTAATGGAACGCTTTGTTTTTAGACGGAGCATTTTAAAAAGAACGATCAGAGAACATTCAAGAGTAACATTCCAATAATGTTTCCAAAACGATACACTGGAACGTTCCCGTAACGTTTGTATAACCAAGAAACATTCAAAAAGATAGATATGTTTCATAGAACATTCAGAAATAATGTTTTTATAACATAATGGGAACACAATGCTCTCAGAAGAAGCGTCTGTTCTCCACAGCAGTGCTAAATCACAAAAACTGTGCTAAATATTAATAATAAAATGCCCGTTTGGGGTCAGTAAGATTTTTTTTATTGTGTTTTTTAAAGAAAATAATACTTTTATTAATCAAGGACGCATTAAATTGATCAAAAGTGAAAGTTAAAATGTTAGAAAAGACTTCTATTTCAAATAAATACTGTTCTTCAGAACTTTTTATTCATCTGTGAATCCTGAAAAATGTAATATATCATAGTTTCCACAAAAATATTGTGTAGCACGACTGTTTTCAACATTGATAATAATCAGAAATGTTTCTTGAGCAGCATATTATTATGATTTCTGAAGATCATGTGACACTGAAGACTGGAGTAATGATGCTGAAAATACAGATTAGATCACAGAAATCACATTTTTACTGTATTTCTGATCAAATAAAAGCATCCTTGGTGAGCTGAAGAGACTTACTCCAGAAACATTACAAATCCTACGACCCCAGAGCACTAGTGCACACCATGTAGATGCTATTGTGAAGACTGGCTGTGCTGAAATGCTGAAGAGGAATGAATCTGATGAAGTGAGAGAGAGAGAGATTGAAGGAGTGCAGGAGTCTGAGAGAAGATGACGAGAGATGTTCAAGAGCCGCTGACACGCTCCTCAGAGGTCTGAAAGAGGAGATCTGATGTTTATTATGTGATGGAGACAGCGGTGAGAAACACTGCACACCAGATGAACCTGGGTGCGGTTCAGACGGACAAACAAACCAGAGCGAGTCATTTAAATACAGCACAGGACAAACAGAACGAGCAGGCGTGATGAGTCTCATGCAGTGACGTTTAGCTGTTGGACTGCTAACTAAAACTACAACCATTAAACACATTCAAATAAAGATATTAGATGAAACTTAAACTAAATGAGACTAACTGAAATAAGTGTAAATAAAAAAGATAAAAAACAACAAGAATTAGCAAAATGACCAAAAAAGACATGCCTTAAAATGAATATTGATCAAACTTTAATACATTTAAAATATTAGTAAACAAATAATTAAATAATTTAATTCAAAATATGACTTACATAATATTTTGAAATATAATATTGATATACAATTTAAAAAATATCATAATATTATATATATGAATTTTCATTTTTGGATGAACTATCCCTTTAAATAGTACCAAAATAACACTGAATAGGCTCCAAATCCTCACTGATCAACAAACCAGCCTGGAAATGAAACGAGTCAACATGAAATGCAGTTTCAGTCTGTTTCAGAAACACTTTGACCTTTGTGACCGAGACATTACCCAAAAAGCACGTTGTTTCAGAGGCATTTCGATGAAAGATTACGAAGACAAACATGTCATTAGTTAATTTCCCGTCTGCTCTTACCGAGTAGTGTCTCTTTCGGGTTTTATCCACACACTTCCCCTGCAGACAGATCCGGCCCTTCCCACACGGCGTTCCCTCCACGGCCGGAAGCTTCTTGGTCAGACACACCATCTGTCCTTTCCTGATGACGGCGCACCAGAGACGAGCGCACACGTCCATCCCCGGACACACGGTGTACTCCGGCCCGAAGGCCAGGCGGCACTGCTGGACCGCATCGTAACTCTGACCCGGCAGCTCCTCCGGACCCAAGAGAGGCATTCGAGGAGCGTCCAGCAGACACTCCGCTACACACAGCACAGCAACATCAGAGGATTTACATTAGATCAACTGTACACAATTACTGATTTCAGCGGTAAAAGACTGTAACACATTACAGTAAAAACCCTACTTTCCCTACTAGATACGGTGAAAAACGGTATTGGACATAACATGTGATTTTACGGTAGTATACCGTTTTTGGAAGGGAAAAAGACGTATAATTTACAGTTAATAACCGTAAATTGACATGAGTTACATCTCACATTAGGTGCTTTTTCGTTGAAATAACTGTTTCTTTTTCGTTTTTTCTTATCAGTTGTGTACATTAGGGCTGTATGTTACATCTAATGTTGTTTAATGCATTATTTCTGTTACCGTGATGTGTTTAGTGTTTGTGTGAATAACACTGTGCACCTTCTATATATGATAGTATTTAAAAGCTGCTTTGGTTCATCATGTGACTTTCTCATCACCTCCTGCTGTTGGTGGTTATCAGTGTATTATAAAGATACAAAACAGATTTCAGTCCTTCAATAGGTTGGTATATTATCAGTTAATGAAATTACGGTATTTAAATGTAAATTTAAGTTAAGTTCTAAAATGTTACTACCGTGTTTTCTACAGTAATTTTCTACAGTAAATTTGGCAAACACAGCTGCCATTTTTTACCATAAATTTGAAACAAT
>CM050416.1:17077658-17155158 GCA_027564155.1 Gymnocypris eckloni scoliostomus | reverse complement strand
AACGGGGTAAGGGCGCCTTCTACGGCCTTCGTGAACACACGGGGAGACAGGGAGAGCCCGAAGGGGAGAACCCTGTACTGCCATGCCCAACCCTCGAACGTAAACCGTAGGAACGGTCTGTGTCGCGGAAGGATCGAAACGTGAAAGTAAGCGACCTTCAGGTCGATCGCTGCAAACCAATCCTGGGGCTGGATGCATTTGATAATGCGCTTGTGCGTCAACATCTTGAACGGGATCTTGTGTAAGGGCAGATCCAGGATTGGTCGAAGGCCACCCCCTTTCTTGGGTACGATGAAGTACGGGCTGTAAAACCCCTGCCTCATCTTGGCTGGAGGGACCAGCTCGATTGCATCCTTTGCCAGGAGGACAGCAATCTCCTCGCGCAAGACAGGGGCGTTCCGGACTGCCACCGACGTCTCGAGAACGCCATTGAACTTGGGAGGTCGCCTGGCAGATTGAATCGCGTAGCCAAGTCGAATTGTGCGCGTGAGCCAGCGAGACAGGCTGGGCAGCGTGAGCCACGCCTCCAGACACTGTGCAAGCGGCTCCAATGACACAATCGACGTACCTGTGGTGGTGCAGCGAAAGGGAGTAGGGGTGGATGGTACAGAAGGCGGTGCGTTCTGAGGCATGTGGTCCTCTGGTGGTCCTCTGCTGTAATTCAGTATGCAGATGCTCTGGAGTCGCAAGGGAGCCAGAGCTGCATCCACACACTTCGTGAAAGTGCAGGGTGAGAGTGCTAGGCCGAACGAAAGAACCCAATATTGGTATGCTTTGCCCCTGAAAGCAAACCTTAGGGACTTCCAGTGTTGGGGAAGAATGGATATATGGAAGTAAGAGTCTTTCAGATCTATCGTCATAAACCAGTCCTCGGACCTGATTTGAGACACGACTTGCTTGATAGTAAGCATCTTGAACTTGAGTCTCATGACTGAGCGGTTCAATAAACTCAGCTCTAGAATAGGACGCAACCCCCCCATCCTTCTTCAGAACGATGAAGTAACGGCTGTAGAACCCTGACTCTGTCGCGAGGAGGGACCACCTCGGTGGCCTTCTTCCTCAAGAGAGTATCTACTTCTTGTTTCATTGCCAGAGCCTGCTCGGGGCCCACCAGAGTTGGAAATACCCTGTTGAACAGAGGCGGACAAGACCCAAACAGAATCTTGTACCACGTTTCACACAGAGTGCTTGCTGAAAACACAGAAGCTGACATTGCTCGATCCGAATGCACTTTTAAGCTCTCTGTTCTCTACGTAACCCCGCCCGTGACGTTTCGCCATTCCGTTGGACTGAATACACACGTTTCTGAGCATGGGGACACAGGGGTGTTCCCAAAGCGTTCATCGACGCAGCTCAAGTTCCGAAGGGGAACAAGCTTTCTCGATAACCCTTCAGAATAAGGTTTGTTAGCTTTAATTAATGCTTTAGGTATCAATACCTTCAAAGCATTCATGAACCAAGGTAATTTATGCACACACTTATATATCTTTAACATTTCAAGTTGTATAAATGAACAATAATGTAATATGAAAAAAAACCGCACGTTTCTAAGTTAACATTAACAACATTGCTATTTTAGTATCAATAGGAAACTATTATCGTTTTTTTAAATAAATATTTTTTATTCTTTTTTTGTATTTTCAATGTCATTTTAGTTAAAGTTTTAGTGATTATGTTGTGCATTTTGTCATTATTGTCCATTATTGGTTTTAGTTTTAGTTACCCACAACAGCTCTGGTTCATGATACCAAATGCATTAACTAATGTAAACAATTTACAAATCTAAAGATATTCAGGAATACATCTGAAAGCTTGCCTCCCATGCAAACTGATTTGGTGTGAAGGATGTGACAAAGTTAGTGATGAAGCACAGGATTTTGTCACTTTAAGTGCTCCAGTGAACAAGACCTTGCATGACTTACATGCCTCATCTGGAAACAAGACAAGCTCCAAACCACAAGCGCGGTGTTTGAGCGAGAGGCGAGGAGCCTGCGCTTTACTGTGGGATCTGTGAGGGACGAAACCAGTGTGGTCTCCAGCCCAGGACGGCTTTCATTTTCCTCACAGCTCTCTGCTGCGGTTCATGGCACTCAGATCTCGAGAGCGTCTCGCGTGAGGAATGTGCACAGACACACACTGTATGAAGACACACACTAGTCAGGGGACCGAAAACGCCTGCCTAGAAAAACAGCAACAAAGGAAATAATTGTACAGTTCACTGGAACGGGAGGGGAGAGAGATTGACGTTCCCACAGTAGTCTGCACATGATCGAATCCAGCTGACCTGGTCACACACACACATACACACACACACACACACACAGACACAGACACAGACACAGACACAGACACAGACACGCACACGCTCACACACACACACACACACACGCACACACACACACACACACACACACACAGAGAGACAGGCACACACACACACACACACACACACTGAGGTTTGATGCTATCAGATGGTAATACAATGGTACTCTGAAATATACCACGGTAATGAAATGTACCATCATTTATATGTTGCCCAAATAGCATGATAGTACTATGTTTTTTTGTATGTGTAGCATCATCATGCCTAAATAAGTGCTTCTTGGATTTGTGTGTAAAATAAAAAACAAAAGAGTTTTGAATATGTGTGTAAGCGTTTGAAAAACTGGAGTTGAAAACACAATGGCTCAGTGATGGAAACAAACAGTGATGCTTTGGGACTGAAATAAAATGCTGCTGTGTTTGTACCTGCATCACTCACAATGTAAACACAGTTGACCGAGGCTGCTGCGCGTCTGTTTTTACCTGCCTGGTGAAGAGGATCGCCGCGTCGTGGTGATGCTGATGATCGTCATCCAGAGGGTTCTGCTGATTCTGCCATTTACAGAAGCTCTTGAGCGTCACGGCGGCGTTCTTGGACACCTCGATGCCCTTCTCGTTCTCGGACAGGACCGCGACTTTAACCACCGACAGACGGATGGGGTTCTCGATGCTGGCGTGGCCGTAGAGTTTGGACGCGATGGACGCGAGCGTCAACAGGTAATGGTGCAGGTCCTTGCCGTACTTCTTCGTCATGGACGCGTCCGCGACCAGCAGCAGCTCCACGTGTCGCGCGCGGGACACGGAGCGCTTGCGTCGCGTCCGCGCGTCGCGCTGCGTCCGCGCGTTCCGTGCTTTGCGATCGCGCGTGCCGCAGCTGTGCCGCGCGGGCATCGCTTCGAAATCGAAGCTTTCGCGCGTGTAATAGTGGAGAGCGCACGTCGCGTCAGCGTCCTTGACGACGCGCGCGTCGTTCTCGTGGCCCTTCGCTCGGATGAGAGGCGTGATGGTGTACCGCGCGTCATCCACCGCAAAAAACCCGTCGAGTCCGCCGCCGCACAGATTAAAAAGCGCAAGCGACTCCGCGTTTGAGTTAACGGTGCCGCGGTAAACGCATTCCCGACGCGACGGCGCGTCTGCGTTCAAACCGAAGTGACGAGACAGTAGAGACTCATCCCGCTCCATATCCAGCTGAAAGCGCTGCTCGTCTATGTACAGAAGATAACCGGCTTTTCCTCCTCCGTGATAAATCCGATCCACGGTGCGCACGACGCCGCGGACAGGTGCGAGCAGAGACGCGTTCGCAGGTGGACGGAACGCAACGGAACCCTCCAGAGCGCAACACAGCAAAACGATCCGCCACATTATTCCATGTAGTTCAATCCGGTGCAGAAAACTTTTGGAAACATTACGATCCGAAACGCAGCTTTAAAACGACTTGCGTGAGGAATTGGAGCCGGACTGATCCATGAGACCCGGTGCGCATCTCACGCGTCTCGGAAATAAACGCATGAAGGCAGGTGGAGAGAGGAGCGAGAACTAAAGTGAACTTGGAGAACAAAACACAAAGTTTCCTCTTAAAAGCACCAGAGAGAGAAAGAGAGAGAGAAAGAGAAAAAGTCCTGCCCCTTTGCGCTCGCTCTCCACTCCAGACCTCCTCCTCTCATTCTTTCCCAACTCTCTCTCTCTCTCTCTCTCTCTCTCTCTCTCTCTCTCTCTCTCTCTCTCTCTCTCTCTCTCTCTCTCTCTCTCTCTCTCTCTCTCTCTCTCTCTCTCTCTCTCTCTCTCTCTCTCTCTGTTTGTGTTCACTGTACAGGTTCATCTTTGTTTGGGGTCAAATGTTTGAAAATGTCCTAACAAATAAGGGCTTTTTTAAATCAGCTTCAAATCTACTAATGCCAGCAGGTTTTAGGGTTAGAATGAACATGTGATATAAATGTGTGTTTATGGGCTGGAATCAATGCAAGTCAAGGAGAGACTGTGTTTCTTTATCCTGATGTTCTGTTTGCTTTCTAAAAGACACAAAACTGGCTCAAAATCATCATTTTGAGGACTTTTCTGAATAAACTGAATAAATCATCTCTCCATTGATGTATGGTTTGGACAATATTTGTAAATCTGAAATCTGAGGGTGCAAAAACATCTAAATATTGAGAAAATCATCATTACATTTGTTCAAATGAAGTTCTTAGCAATGCATATTACTTATCAATAATTGATTTTTTATATATTTACGGTAAAAAATATCTTCATGGAACATGATCTTAATATCTAATGATTTTTGTCATAAAAAATGGATAATTGTGACCCATACAATGTATTGTTGGCTATTGCTACAAATATACATGTGCTGTTATGACTGATTTTATGCTCCAGGGTAATAATGAACTTACTGGGTGATGTTTAAAACATCATAACATAACTCATGCATTATATTTCAGTTCTTCTGAATATGCTGCTTTTATGTGAGAAACAGACACACATTTAAGTCATTATTTATTGAAAATCTAAAAAAAGACATTTGATTGGTGTAAAATCTTACAAAATGAAATGTATTAAATGACTCAAAAACATCATACTGATCTTACAAGAGCTGATAATAAACAAATCAGTAATGTAAATAAATGTCCTCCATGTAAAATGTGGAAGTACACTACTTTTACCTGCTTGATTTGTGTATTTTTTGTGTTTTTCAGAACCCAAGACCTGTCTCCATACACTTTCATCATACGGTACATATAATACAGATTTTCCCCAGAAAGCATTAAGAGAAGTCATGTTTTTGAGTCATTAAAACTGTTTTATTGTGCCAATGCCATAATATTTTAATATATTTTCCTTAAATAATCTTAAATTGGTGTCTGTTTCTCACACAAAGCATCACATGAATTCAGAAGAGCAGAAATATAAAGCACGAGTCAAATGCACGACTGCTTTAATGCTTTTGTCAATTGATCTCAAACAGAATCCTCTATTGCGTAACGCACCTCTGATGCTATTGGTTACAGACGATGGGATAAATCTTCAATATTGCCCATCTAATGGGTTTGATGACATGAGAGAATCACATCTGAAGGACTCAGTTGTTATTCTTGGACATGAGGCATTGGGTGACTCTCCACAGAACACGAGCGAGACAGCAAACAGAAACGTGACATCATGCAGGGAATCCGCTATACTGGGAAACCCTGTTCAATAGTGCATCAGCCGCCGCAGGCAATGACACCACTGATGCAGAACACTGAGTATTGTGTACACTAGTGATGGTTCATTCTGCTGTCGGCCTCAGCCCAGCACTGTGTTATGATGTCATCATCAACAACAACAACAACAACAACAACAACAACAACAACAACAACAACAACAACAACAACAACAAGCAGCAGCAGCACAGACAACACTGCACTCTAAAAAATGCTGGGTTAAATACAACCCAGCGCTGGGTAAATATTGGACAGAACACATGCTGGGTTGTTTTCAACCAACAGTTGGGTTTAATGTTTAACCAACCTTCTGGGCAGTGACCCAACTACTGGGTCTAAACAACCCAATCGCTGGGTTCTTCCATATTTTACCCAGCGCTGGGTTGTATTTAACCCAGCATTTTTAGAGTGTGGCTTAAAGAGACAGTTCAGCCAAAAAAATAAAATCCTCATTCTGTCAGCATGAAATCTTCTCATCTGCAGGACGTTCATTCTTCAGTGGAACACAAAAATAGATGTTTAGCACAAAGCTCACGCTTCTCTTGATCATATAAACTCTAAAAAATGCTGGGTTGAATACAATACAGTGATGGGTAAAATATGGACGAACCCAGCGACTGTGTTGTTTTGCGCACGCACACACACACACACACACACACACACACACACACACACACACACACACACACACACACACACACACACACACACACACACACACACACACACACACACACACACATACACACACACACACTCACACACACACACACACACACACACACACACACACACACACACACAGTTGGAAGATGGAAACATTATATGAAAATGAATTAATAATAAGAAGAAAAATAAGACAATAAAAAGAAAATTGAAAATATTAATAAAAACTATCAAATTATGTCAGCTAGTTGCAAGGCAGTATTTTAATATAGTTTAACTTGATGTTCTAAAATGAACTGAAATAAAAATGAATAACAATATATACTGTATATATATATATATATATAACTACTAAATACAACTAAAACTTTAATTAAAACTGATACAAAATATAAAAAAACGCTAAAAGGATTTGAGTGATACTAAAACAATGCTGATTTGATGTTTAAGAATCTGAGCTGATTGTAAAGAAAGGTATACTGGCTTGGAACGACATGATGTGAGTAAATGATGGACGTCGAAGCGTTCAAAGCTGTAGCTTGCTGTAGTTGAGTAACATTATTTGAATTATTGAACACTTTCTTCTTCTTCAGACTCACGTATGATGACCTGGGCTGTGAGGTGATGAATAATTCATGCTGCATCCAGAATAGAAGCTCCAGGGACTGGGACAAACGCATCGGCATGTGCGTTCATGTTCACATATCTGACAGATATTCAGTATTCTGTGGCATTAAAAGAGTTTTATTACACCTTCAGGCGCTCTGGTGGGTTTGTGCCAGCGCTGTCAGTCGCTGGATTTGGGTGTTGTGTAATATAAGTCCCTATTAAAAAACCGCATGCGGAGGCAAATTGCACTCAGCTTGTCATATAAGAAATGCCATTCATGGATCTCCTGGCCAGTGTTTGAGTGTTTCTCAGAGGTCTCTCTGTGTGTGTATCTGCTCAAACACAACACACACAATACTCCAGTCCAAACAAACCACCTTCAAACTAGTCTCTTCTGCTCACCAACACTGCATTTATTTCATAGGAATATTTCAACTGCTTCATTTTTTATGAAAGCCATGATACATTATCATTCAAATTATTGGGCAATGTGAGAGATTAATACTTTTATTCATCAAGGATGCATTAAATTGATCAGAAGTGTCAGTAAAGGCATTTATAATGTTAGAAAAGATTTCTATTTCAAATAAATGCTGTTCATTTTAACTTTCTATTCATCTGTGAATCCTGAAAAATGTGATGTATCACATTTTCCACAAAAATATCATGCAGCACAACTGTTTTCAACATTGATAATCAGAAATGTTTCTTGAGCAGCGTATTATTATGATTTCTGAAGATCATGTGACACTGAAGACTGCAGTAATGATGCTGAAAATACAGATTTGATCACAGAAATAAATTACAGTTTAACACATATTCATATAGAAAACAGCTGTCGTACATTTAAATAAATATTTTGCATTTTTTACTATGTTTATGATCAAATAAATGCAGCCTTGCTGAGCAAAGGAGACTTCTTTCAAAAAAATTAAATAAATCATAATTATTCAAAACTTCAGTGTAATGAAAGTGAATGTGGATGAGTGCTTTTGAGATCTGAAAAGGACAATAAATGCATCATAAAAGTAATATGTATGACTTGTGCTCTATACATCAATTCTACTGACAAGTTTATCTGAGAATCAAACTCTAATTTAAGTCATTATTTCTGAAAATCTGAAAATGTTATTTGATGTCATTATACAATGCCTCTTGACACATCCTTGAATGCACATGAAATGATTATAAGTGTGTTGTTTTTATATGGGTACCAACAATATGAGTAGAATATTTCAGGCTAATCTATTGCATTTCCATCCGGACAGTGTGATACGGTCGGAGCCCATGAGCTGTGTTTCTATAGGAGTGAGTTCAGAGGAGACGCTTTAAACACCACAGATACACACACACGCTTATTTACCACATCAATGACATATTGCATGTTCAAAATGCACAGATTAATGCATTTATATTCTGATTGTAAATGTAATGATTTTTTAAAAGTTGTAAATAAATGATTATTGGAGTATGATTATAAAAAAAAAAAAAAACTTTCTACTTCAACAAAATTTCTCATTTAATAAAATGATACCTAATTATTATTGGAAATTTCTGAGTTAAAATGATTTCAACGTATTAAAATTATTTCTGAGTGAAGATTATTGCAAAGTATTTAGTTTGTTTATTTATTTATTTTAATCATTTTATTTATATATATATATAATTGCTTGTAATCAGCAATCAGTCCATAAAAGTCACGTGAAATCAATTCTATTTGATCTGTTAATTCAAGGTTCTGGTTTTATTGTGAATTATTCATCTGGGACGTAATTTTAAAGAAAAAACATGTTTGTCTTGCTCTGCTTTTGCTACATTGGATAAAAGCATCTGCTAAATGCATAAATATAAATAATATTCCATCAAATGTAAAAACGTTAACCTCTAAAAACTGCAATCACAACCAATTTGACATTCAAATAAATGACCAGGATTTCATTTATAGAATTGATCCACTGATCAAGTGCGAGTTAAACTACAGATATTTGATCATGAATGAACTTTAACCTCCAGCCTTGAAGACATCAGCTCAAAAGTAAGACTTAGTTATATAGTTATTATGATGAAAACAAACATGCTTTTCTTTCTAACGTCTCCCGTGAAAAACAAACATACTAAAATATCTCTGAAATACATTTATTTCATGCTAAAGTATACTACCAATACATTTTCATATTTATGTACTTCATAAAATGTCCTGCAATTGTACTTTTAGTGTACTATACTTAACATCTGCTAAATTGGAATAACTAAATGCACGTTAATTGTGCAGAAGAAGCGCTGAAGTCCAATTAAAGACATATTTAGTATATTTGATAGTGCTAAAGTGGAACTATTGCAATTATACTTCAGGTACACTTGAACTATTTTACATTTAAAGTCTGATATTATTCAAAGATCATAAAATCCTCATCAAAAGTGACATTAAAACACATTTTAGACTCAATATGCACCAAGTAAAGTTTAATGATCATCTTATATCAGTAAGTCTTGAGTTATCTGTCAGTAAATATGTTAATGAGTACTGTCAAACGATTAATCGCTTACAAAATAAAAGTTTTAGTTTACATAATATTACGTGTGTGCTGTGTATATTTAATATGTATATATAAATACACACACATACAATATATGTTTTTTAAATATTTACATGTATATATTTATATTACATATCAATACATTTAATATATAAAAAAGTGCTGCCAAACGATTAATCGCTTACAAAATAAGTTTTTGTTTACATAATATTACGTGTGTACTGTGTATATTTATTATGTATATATAAATACACACACATTCAATATATTTTTTGAAAATATTTACATGAATATATTTATATTACATATAAATACATTTAATATATAAAAAAGTGCCGTCAAACGATTAATCGCGATTAATCGCATCCAAAATAAAAGTTGTTGTTTACATAATATATGTGTTTGTACTGTGTATATTTATTACACATTACACATTCATGTATATAGTTTGAAAATATTTATATATGTATACTTATATAATTTATATATGAACATAACATATTTTTCTTAATTTTATACATGCATGTGTGTGTATTTATATACTCAGTACACAGGTATATGTTATGTAAACAACAACTTTATTTTGAATATGATTAATCATCTGACAGATAGATTTGAACTATACTTCATATGAAATAACTGTATTTGATGAGTTTTTTACCAGGTGCTGTCGGTGCTGAATCACTCACAATGAGAGCAGGACACATTACATTCGAGTCTAGAGAGTCCGTGTTGATTTCCGGAGTGAATATCAGATCGTTGTGTTTGCTGCGGTTATGATCGGGCTGTGAAGAGACACCTCTTCTTCTCACGTATCTGTCAGCGGTTTGGGAGAAGTGTTGTGATCCTGGAGTCAGGTCGGAGCGATGTGAGAAAGCACGGGTCGGTGTGTGTGCTGAGGTATCTTTAGAGGGATTACTGTAACCCACGGCTCACCTTCGGCTCGGGTTTGACCTGTCGACAAATGCAAGAGATTGAGACGAGCGAGATCCGGTCAAACAAGCTTGTTTACAGAGGTCAAGGACATGTAAGAGCTCTGGAACACAGTCTCCGGAGTCTCCTGCTGTCTGAAGTCGGGATGTTTTTGAATGAGCATAACTTATGTGGTGTTGTTGGTTAACTGCGAACATGAATGAGGGAGCTTTACACTTTAACTAGCTGCTAGGCTGTCGTTTAGATTGATATCGACAGTGTTGTGAAATTACAAATCTATTATTAAATTGAAACACTGAATCTTAAATAAATGCAAAAAATAAATACAAAATTCACATTTAATGCATTTAAATATGCCTCTGTACTACTGAAAAGACTGTAAGAACAGTCATATTGTGTAAAAATACTACTATTTAAAATAATATATTTGAAACTTTTGTTTTTATTATTACTGTTGAGAACAGTATTTGCTACTTCCTATTTAGGTGGAAATTTATTTATTTTGTTTATGTATTTATTTTTGATGAATATAAAGTTAAATTTGAAATAGAATTAAAAAATATATTTTAAATGTCTTTGATCAATTTAATTCATCCTTGAAAAAGCAGTGATTTCATATATATATACAGTATATATATTTAAAGAAATCACTGCGTTTTCACATAAAACACATACAAATTATGATATTTTAATAAATGTATATAAATATATTAGATCTGTCAATTAATAAAAAAAGTAATCGCACATTTTACTGTATTTGCAATTAATTGCACCTTATATAAAATGTTTTATTTGTAATCATTAATATATTATCACACTGAATCTTCAAATTAATTTAAGAACAAGAAAGAATATTTTAAAGTATAATTTTAATATTTGTTCAATAACATTTTACTAATCACTGTGAATAAAGGCAAGTATCACCATTTGTTTTTATCATTCAACATTTCAGTAAAATTTCTGCAATCATTTTTAACAGTTAATAGGCCTAAATTGTTATATGTCATCATATAAAAATGATGGCATTTATATAAATGGCCCCAGACTCTGTCCAAACATGCTTTGGCACTGATAGTACAACGTGCAACGGCTGTCTCAGGAGATGCACTGCTGCTTTACTGTATCAAACACATTACAGCATCAGATATAATCTTCATCCACCGAACACAATAACACTCAACCATGAGGACACACACACACACACACACATACACACGCACACACACACACACGCCATCCGATGCACTCTAAATATAGAGCACGCACTATAAAAACATGCATATGGACACGCGTGCATGAACACGTGCGCATACGGTGCACATATTGAGCATCTGTGTGAGTGTGAGACACACACTGTGTGAGACACACACACACACAGACAGACAGACAGACAGACAGACAGACAGACAGACAGGCACGCACGCACGCCCACACACACAAACACGCACACACACAATAGCACTAAATTAACCCATTAATAAAACATGAGTGCTAAGAGGCTCTTCTAGTTATCATTGTGTGGCCCATCTGTTATGTTCTGTCCCAGCATGCCTCATTCATAATACAAAACCACATGTATTTTACATGCTTTACAAACAAATGAGCCCTTTTGCACCACAAGACAAATTATTATTGATATTGACAGTGTTAATAAAAACCAATAATCAAGTACACTGAAGCCCAATATCTGTCGATTAGGTGTCTGCTTTCAGGGTTCGTCTGATTCTATCATCTGTTCACTTTAGATCTGAAACTGTGAATACAGGTATTATCATAAATGTTTATTGCATTATTGTAATAACTATGTGACAGATTATGAAAAAAAATCGTTATTTAGGCCTTCTTTATTAGTTCCATTTGCATAAAATGCATAAACTTAATTTATGTTATTTATTATATGAATATATAAATAAATGATTTAATATGTTGTACCCTACTTCAGCAACATGATATAATTAGTTTTAGCCTGCAGTCTCTCAAACCTTGTTAGGAACACATATAGGTCATATTTCAACCCAAAATCACAGGAGAAAAAACACTATATGTTGATTTGGTTTAAGAAAATTAAGACTATTTTTAGGAGCATTAAGACTTTTTACATCGTGACTTCTATACATGAAATAAAACATTTCTACCCCAAAAAATTAAATTTTTTTTTTTTATTATTAGATAGAATCATGTATTGACATAGTATGATAGCATTTGTTATATTATTTTTATTATTATTATTTTATCTTTATTTAATTATATTATTATAAAAAATTTTTTGTCATTGTATATGAAAGTCATGATTTAATTTATAACAATGAGAGTTACCAAAAACAACAATGAGAATTAGGGGAAAAGTGAATGACCAAAACAATGAGAACTGCAAAAAAACTAAGTAAAAAGTAAAAAAAAAAAAAAAAAAGAAATTACCAAAAAAGCAAAGTAATTCCCTTCAGTAAAAAAATAAAAAATATATTTTTAAATTCATATTTTTGGAGGAAAACATGCCTAATTATAACGAAAACAATGTGATTGTGAGATTCCTTTAAACACGTTGATCAGATTCTTTGAGAAACTTTACAGGATGAGCAAACACTCAGAATAGTCATCATGCCAGTAAAGACCTGATCACACCCTGAGCTGACTAACTCTGACTAGCGTATCATTACCAGCATCAGTAATATGTGACGTGAAACTGAAAACAAGCCACTGCACTGGACAAACAAACCTTACCTGACTAATAGACCAGAAGGGAAAACTACTACTGCCTAGACCAGTGGTTTTCAAACTTTGTTCAAAGCGACCCTATTTTTTTATTTTTAAACTGAAGTGACCCATAGCCGAAACAAAAGGCCTATTTCTCTGAAATATTGTTCACAAATCTGTCTAAATCTGTGTTAGTGAACGAGATAATCATCCACCTCACAGGTGTGACATATCAAGATGCTGATTAGACAGCATGATTATTACACAGGTGTGCCTTCGGCTGGACACAATAAAAGACCACTCTATAATGTGTAGTTTTACTGTATTGGGGGGGTACGTAAACCAGTCAGTATCTGGTGTGACACCATTTGTCTCACGCAGTGCAACACATCTCCTTCACATAGAGTTGATCAGGTTGTTGATTGTGGTCTGTGTAATGTTGGTCCACTTCTCTTCAATGACTGTGTGAAGTTGCTGGATATTGTCAGGAACTGAAACACGCTGTCGTATACGCCGATCCAGAGCATCCCAAACATGCTCAATGGGTGACGTGTCCGGTGTGTATGCTGGCCATGAAAGAACTGGGATGTTTTCAGCTTCCAGGAATTGTGTACAGATCCTTGCAACATGGGGCCGTGCATTATCATGCTGCAACATGAGGTGATGGTCGTGGATGAATTACACAACAATGGCCCTCAGGATCTCGTCACAGTATCTCTGTGCATTCAAAATGCCATCAATGTCCATAACATACGCCTGCCCATACCATAACCCCACCGCCACCATGGGCCACTCGATCCACAACGTTCAGCAAACCGCTCACCCACACGACACCATACACGCTGTCTGCCATCTGCCCTGTACAGTGAAAACCAGGATTCATCCGTGAAGAGAACATCTCTCCAAAGTGCCAGACGCCATCGAATGTGAGCATTTGTCCACTCAAGTCTATTACGATGACGAACTGCAGCCAGGTCGAGACCCCGATGAGAACGACGAGCATGCAGATGAGCTTCCCTGCACGCTCCCTCAAAACTTGCGGCATCTGTGTCATTGTGCTGTGTGATAAAACTACACATTTTAGAGTGGTCTTTTATTGTGGCCAGCCGAAGGCACACCTGTGCAATAATCATGCTGTCTAATCATCATCTTGATATGACACACCTGTGAGGTGGATGATTATCTCGTTCACTAACACAGATTTACACAGATTTGTGAACAATATTTGAGAGAAATAGGCCTTTTGTGTACATAGACAAAGTCTTAGATCTTTGAGTTCAGCTCAAACAAAAGTGTTGTGTTTATAATTTTGTTTTGTCGTTTTGACAGTGTCATTGCGATTTCGAGAGAAAATGCGGATATAAGTTTGTTGCAGGTATGCCACATTGATCCTCTTAGCAGCATGAAAAACAAAACTTTTATTCAAATCAAGAAAGTCACTCATTTCTGTTTATCGCGATCTCTAATTTCGCTATAATCAATGAATCTGTTAACACAGCACAATTAATCTCTTTTTTACATCACCTCTACACTTTGTTCATTACAATCAGAGGATTCACGTCGTGAGCTTGCAGAACTCTGGACTGAACAAGAACTTTTGAGCGGATTCTGACTCACTAAAGAGCATCTGATTGGGCATTGCGTTATAGAAATCAACAGATATGTCTCTGATTTGCTACAATGTACAATGCTGCAAAAACAGAGCACAAACACAAATACACATTTGATTCCAGGGTTTGAAAACCACTGGCTTAGAATGCATAATACATCACATTTTTTCAATTGAAAAACCAAAACACAACAATTGCTTGTGGAAAAATATCTTCTCTTGAGTTAAGAAAAATGTTCAGCTGGTTCGTTCACACAGTTAAGTGCAGAAAGAATAGATATTTAATGCATTTAGAAGATATGCATATGAAGAACATGGACTGAAGCTTTAACTGCTTGTATTAAACAAAGAGTTTCTTTTACCTTGGAGACAGTACAGCCTGGTATCCGAGCGAACGCTGGACTCCGTTCAGTTTCACTTCATTACAGCATGTCCTTAAGTGGCTCTTTGGGCTTCTTTGTGCCGAGGTCAAAGGTCAAACGCAGAAAGGTGCTCGTCTGTCGGCGGTGAGTCCTGCGCTGGGCGGCACAGCAGATGCAGACGCTGCATACGGGAACACATGAATGGCTTGTTATTCAGGAGCGAGACGCTCGAGACTCTCTGTCTGCGTGAGGGATTTTATTTGCCACGAAACATAAACAGTCATTCACTGAACAATAGCGCACGGCTTACAGGACTAGAGAGCCGCACGGATTTGTGATTAAATGTTCTCCATCAACTCTTTTATGAGGGAATTAATTACAGTTCTGTTATAACCACAAGATAAAGGTTTTGTGTGTGTGTGTGTTTGTGCATTTATATATGCATCTTTTTTATTAACATTTTAATCACTTACAGTACTAAGGGGTAAGTACTAAGTACATGTAAACAATACTTTTATACAAAATCAAACAAAGCCTGGTACATACAGCACTAAAGGAAACTAGATCAAAAAGTTCGTCAAGACAAACTTTAGGTTGGCCTGAGAAAGTTTAAAGCAGTTGTAAGCCTGAAGTTTGAACATTTATATAGATTAATGTGGAAAACAAAAGTGTTGCATCTATAATTTTGTTTAGTATAGTTTTAGCAATTTTAATACTTATTTTAGTTAGTTGCCAACATTTCTGATTTTCACATTTGTGACCCTGGACCACAAAACCAGTCTTACGGGTAATTTTTGTGAAATTGAGATTTATACTCCATCTGAAAGAAGAATAAATGAGCGATCCATTGATGTATGGTTTGTTATAATAGGACAATATTTAAAAATCTGGAATCTGAGGGTGCAAAAAAATCTAAATATTGAGAAAATCTCCTTTAAAGTTGTTCAAATTAAGTTCTTAGTAATGCATATTACTAAACAATAATTGAGTTTTGATATATTTACAGTAAGATATTTACAAAATACCTTGATCTTTACTTAATATCCTAATGATTTTTGGTATAAAAGAAAAAAGTATAATTTTGACCCATACAATGTATTGTTGGCTATTGCTAGAAATATACCTGTGCTGCTTATGACTGCTTTTGTGCTCCAGGGCCACATTTCTATTTCAGCTTGAATTGCTGTGGTTGTGCACCTGTTGCAGGGTTCCAGGTGTGTTTGTGAGTCTGTAGACGGCCCAGAGCGGCAGGAGAGACACGGAGGACAGCGTCAGCGTCCAGCCCATCGCTGTGGCCCATCCAGGGGCCTTCACGCCGTTAGCGAGGGTCAGCGGAGACCAGAAGATGAGAGAGAAGCCGAACGTGCCCTGAACACACACAGAGACAGATGAGAGGCTGCTGGGGGTCAATCAGCATCTGTCATTAGCGTCCAGATCCAGTGACCCACCAGGCAGACGGCGGGCGTCAGGTAACGCCAGCACAGCCGGAAGCTGCAGAGCGGCTCGTAACCGATCATCAGCTTGATGTCGTTACTGAAACGATCCGCACCTGAGAACAGCACAACAACAGACCGCCAGCTGTCAGGATGAGGATCATAACATGCCATATTTCACCGCAAAATCAATAATAATAATAAAAATATATATTTCTGGTTGCAGTGATCTATCTATCTAATCACAATTGAATTGCATTAACATCAATAATACAAATAATAACAGTTTATATATATTTGGTTTCTATGTTTAAGTATCTGAATATAGAAATGGCCTTAAAAAAAGTATGTCTTGCGACATTATTAAACACATTTTCCCTATAGACAATACAAATAAATTGTTGATGTATAATGTCTTATAATAGTTATAAAACACATTTTTACCTGCAAATACACACACACACACACACACACACACACACACACACACACACACACACACACACACACACACACACACACACACACACACACATTTAACTCATATATAACTTTAAATAAAAAAATCTCATTGTCATACTGTAAATTAAATGTAACCTGGACTGTTACTGTATGCGGTTGCTTATCAAAGGTAGCAATGGCATCAGATTGTCAGGGAACTATTTAAAGCAGCTATTGATACTGATATGATATTAATGACTGTGAGTGTGTGTGTGTGAGTGTGTGTGTACCGTAGATCCATCCGATGGCCACAGACTGACAGACGGACAGCAGCAGCAGACTGGCTCCACTGCAGGAGAAATGATCGTAGATCTGAAACACATACAGGCCTCCCTGAACACACACGCACGCACGCACGCACGCACACACACACACACCTTCATCATCAGATGACAGACTGATCGGACTGAACAGGAATAAAGACCTCTGTCTGCTGAAAGGGTCAAGTTTCAGAAAGAAGTCTCTTCTGCTCACCGAGGCTGCATTTATTTGATCAAAAACACAGTAAAAAAAATGAAATATTATTACAATGCAAAATAGCTGTTTTCGATGTGTATATCTATTAAAATGGCATTTATTTCTGAGATCAAAGCTGAATTTTCAGATTCATTACTGCAGTCTTCAGTGTCACATGATCTTCAGAAATCATTCTAATATGCCGATTCAATTTCTGATTATTATTAATGTTGAAAACAGTCGTGCTGCACAATCTTTTTTTGAGCAAACCCTGATACATTTAATTTTTCAGGATTCACAGATGAAAAGAAAGAACAGCCTTTATTTGAAATAGAAATCTTTTGAGACATTATTAATGTCTTTACTGCCAATTTTGATCCATTTATGCATCCTTGATGAATGAAAAGTATTTACACTAACCCCACCCAAACTTTTGGTAAGATATATATTAGTGGATTTGAGAGAAATGTCTGACCGGTGTCACCATTAGAAGTCCGATCAGGAAGCAGACGGAGCAGACGAGCAGCAGCAGAATCTCACGCCGGTGACCTCTGCGGATGAGCTCGGGATACAGATCCGACACGGACATCATCAGCGCCTCCAGACTGACGAACTGAACACACACACACACACACACACACACACACACACACACACACACACACACACAGACACAGACACACACACACACAGACACAGCCTCACGCATACGCACACGGACACGGACACACACATACACACAGACACAGACACAGACACACACACACACACACACACACACACAGACACACACACAGACACACACACACACACACACACACACACACACACACACACACACACACAGACACACACAGACACACACGGACACGGACACACACACACACACACACACACACACACACACACACACAGACACAGACACACACACACACACACACACACACACACACACACACACACACACACACACACACACACACACACTGCAGATTCACTTGAGAGCAGTGTTGGGGAGTAACTAGTTACATGTAATGGAATAATGTAATTTAAATATAAATAATATATAAATAAATGCAATTATAATCAGTTACACACTGAAAAAAAATATTCATAGAATTGACTAAATTTTAAAGGTAATTGGTTACTGTCAGTCGTGAGTACTCAGTACTGTCATGTGTCATGTGTTCCCGCCTCTTCTTTCCATATTTGGTTTGTTTCCTGTCCTTGTTCAGTGTGATTATGAGTTAATTCTTGTCCAGCTGTGTTTGTCTCATGATCTTTGATTATCTTGTGTATTTATAGTCCTGTCTGTTCAGTTTGATGTCCTCTGTTATATCCTCGATGACGAGTTATATCCTCGTCTCCGTGTTCTTCGTTCCTCCCTCGTGTGTGCACTGTGACAGAAGACCAGACCAAACAGTAAGCTGCGCCCATTCACCTCGTTTAGTTTTTTGTTTTTAAAGTATTTTGTTTTGTTCCTGTTTGTCTGTCCCGCGGCTCACCCAAGCCCGGCATTCATGTGAGATCGACGCCGCCGTCTGTGGCTCTCCCAAGCCCGCCTCAGATTCAGGCCCGCCGGCCCGCCACTGATTCAAGCCTGCCGGTCGCCGCCATGGCTTCAGTTCCCTAATTTCAGCCAGGAGTGCCGTTCCCAGGTCCCGTGGATTCAGTTCCCTAATTTCAGCCAGGAGTGCCGTTCCCAGGTCCCGTGGATCCAGTTCCCTAATTATGGCAGGACTGCCATTTCCAGGTCCCATGGATTCAGTTCCCTAATTTTAACCAGGAGTGCCGTTCCCAGGTCCCGTGGATCCAGTCAACATGTCACGGCCAGGCATGCCATTCCCAGGTCCTGTGGATTCAGTTCCCTAATTTTAGCCAGGAGTGCCATTCCCAGGTCCTGTGGATCCAGTTCCCTAATTTCGGCTAGGAGTGCCATTACCAGGTCCCGTAGATCCAGTCCACATGTCACGGCCAGGAGTGCCATTCCTAGGTCCCGTGGATCCAGTTCCCTAATTTTGGCCAGGAGTGCCATTCCCAGGTCCCGTGGATCCAGTTCCCTAATTATGGCAGGACTGCCATTCCCAGGTCCCGTGGATCCAGTTCCCTAATTATGGCAGGACTGCCATTCCCAGGTCCCGTGGATCCAGTCCACATGTCACGGCCAGGAGTGCCATTACCAGGTCCCGTGGATTCAGTTCCCTAATTTCAGCCAGGAGTGCCATTCCCAGGTCCCGTGGATCCAGTCCACATGTCACGGCCAGGCATGCCATTCCCAGGTCCCGTGGATCCAGTTCCCTAATTTTGGCCAGGAGTGCCGTTCCCAGGTCCCGTAGATCCAGTCCACATATCACGGCCAGGAGTGCCATTCCTAGTTCCTGTGGATCCAGTTCCCTAATTTCGGCCAGGAGTGCCGTTCACAGGTCCCGTAGATCCAGTCCACATGTCACGGCCAGGAGTGCCATTCCCAGGTCCCGTGGATCCAGTTCCCTAATTTTGGCCAGGAATGGCCAAAGATCCTGTGGATCCTGTGGATCCAGTCAACATGTCACGGCCATGAGAGCCATTTTTAAGTCTTGTCTTACCCTTAGGAACAGTTTTAATTTATCTTGTCGGTTATGTCCACGGAGACATGTCTGGGGCAGGTGGCTCCTCTTGTTGTGGCTGTGGAGGCCATTCCCAGCCGCCTGCCTCCTTGTCGTGGAAGCGGTTGCTGAGGGCCCTTATGAGGGCCCCTAACTCCTCGTCATGGCCAGAAGAAGCCTCAGCTTCTAAGACTAGCCCAGGAGGGATTCCTGTTCCTGTGGGCTGTCATGTCCTGTCTGGTTTGTCTAGCCCTGTGGGCTGTCCTGCCCTGTGTGTTTAGCCTCGGAGGGCTCCTGATACCCCCACTTGTCATGGCCTCTGACCTGTCTGTTCCGCTCTTTAGAACCCCGTCCTGTATCCTGTCCAGAGTGCCCACCCCCCTCGCCAGTGGAACTGTTATGGCGCGGGTCGCGCCTTCCGGGAGGGGGGAGTTATGTCAGTTCTCTGTCTGTTCTCGCCTCTTGTGTCCATATTTGGTTTGTGTCTTGTCCTCGTTCAGTGTGATTATGAGTTAATTCTTGTCCAGCTGTGTTTGTCTCATTATCTATGAGTATCCTGTGTATTTATAGTCCTGTTTGATGTCATCTGGTCTACTCGTCGCTCTCTACCTTGCCTTGTCTTGCCCTGCGTTGTTTGGAGCCATTGAAGACTATTCATTTTGAGTTATATCCTCATTCCTCCCTCGTGTGTGCACCGTGACAGTTACATTCAATTTATTTTAGCTACATTTAAATAAACACATTTTTTTCATTTTTTTTTTTTTTATATGAGACGGCAGTTTCAGGAGTTTAGGACACAGAGTAGGACACATGCTTATTCCATAACTGTTTTATTTCCTATTTGTGTTTATGTATATGCCTTATTTTTTAAGATTATTTTTTTCCCAATGCATTGCTAGATGCCAGTGTTTGCTGTCATAAAAATCCGATATTTTATTTCAAAAACTGTATCATAGCTATTCAACTATTTCTTGTTATTGTTTTAAATCAGTATTTAACCTCAGCATGATCTCAAAGCCAGTCTTATTTAGTGGT
This sequence comes from Gymnocypris eckloni scoliostomus, assembly GCA_027564155.1. Classification (NCBI taxonomy): domain Eukaryota; kingdom Metazoa; phylum Chordata; class Actinopteri; order Cypriniformes; family Cyprinidae; genus Gymnocypris; species Gymnocypris eckloni. The sequence continues at coordinate 17,134,216 of CM050416.1, read as the reverse complement.
GGCTGTGGTTTAAAATTAATCTTAATTCAAGTGATGAAGGATTTTGACAGTTATCAGTGTTCAGTACTACTGTAAGTTTAAACCTGTCTGTTTTACATGTTTGGAAATGATTAATAGTTGAAAACAATATAAATTTAGAAAAGTAATCAGTTACATTACTTTAATAAAGTAATTGAAATAGTTACACTATATATTACATTTTAAGCAGGGTAACTTGAGATCTGTAACCTATTATATTCCCAATGTAACCTTCCCAACACGGTCTGAGAGTCAGCACACACCTGAGTGTCCAAACCCAGCATCAGGATCATGAGGAAGAAACACACGGCCCACAGCTGCGGCACAGGCATCATGGACACGGCCCGCGGATACGCTATGAACGCCAGTCCAGGACCTGAATGAGACACTCATTGGATGTATTGGACAGGGAATGTTCTCAGAACGTCCTGACAAGCTTCTCGAACAAACACTCTTCTAGTAACAGTACTTCATTCAAATTTATCTGCCAATGTTCTCACATCTTTTGCACAAATCGTTTATGGAACACTTTTTGGAAACATTTCAGTTGGACAACATTTAAAAAATGTTACTTGTTTCAGAGAACATTCAAAAGTAACATTTTCATAATGCTTGCAAAATGATACAATGGAACATTTACTTAAAGGGGTCATATGATGCAACGTTTGTCTTTCTCTTTGGAGTGTTACAAGCTGTTTGTGCAGAGATAAGATTAGTGATCGACCGACATTGATTTTTTATAACCGATACAATACTAATTATTTGCATGTTTATTTGCCCGATAACCGATATGCAGAACCGATATTTATTTACTGTTATAAAGTAAATAAATAACAGAGTGAAGTAAGTCCATTCTTCACTTTCAGTCGTCTTAACAACAACAAAAAACTGTTGAAAATTAACATTCTTTCATGTAAAATCAGCAACACTGATATTAATAATAAGCAACAGAATGTCTAATGTTTTCAAATGGAGAAAATAATGGACAGAAGTCATATCAACTTCATTTTAAACTACATTTTTAGATTTATAAGCTGTTTAATAGACTAAAGAGTGAATAATAATTCACTGAATAATGTTAATTCACTGAATAATATTCTCCGGAATATTGAAATAAGTTATAACAAACAAAACATCGGTATTTATATCAGAATTATTAAAAAATCTTACTCGACTCGACTATTTCTTAGAGCCAAGCTGCATAAACTGCATATCAGGCATTTATGTAATACATCTAATTTGTGCATTAATTCCTGTTATGTTAAATATAGTTTACTAACTACAGCAAATCAAGTACCTGTGCACGCCGTTGTTGTTATCTCGTCTCCTAAGACATGATCCTGCTCGCAATTCTCAAAACATTTACCGGTGAATCCGATATTACAAAACCGATATCCGATTATGGTAAAATGTTTAAATATCGGGAAAATATCAGTAAATGTATATATCGGTCGATCTCTAGATAAGATCCCTGAAGTTGCAAAGACTAAAGTCTCAAAACCAAAGAGATATTCTTTATAAAAGTCAAGACTCCTAAAACACCTGATTCAAGCACACCCTACGTGTCTACATCACGCAAAACACCGCTCCAATGTTTACGCAATGAAAGAATATTTAGTTCTTCTAATATTTTTAAATAGTTTCAGAATGTTCAGAGAACATTCAAAAGTAACATTCCCATAATGTCTGCAAAATGATACAATGGAATGTTCCCGTAATATTCAGATGACCAAGAAAAAAAATTAAAATAAAAAAAAACATTTAAAACCCTGGAAATCAGAGAAATTCTGAAAATTCAGAAATAATATATATATATTTTTTTAAATAAATGTATGGGAACGTTAGGAATAAAGTTCTTAGAACATATGTTTAATGTCTGGAATGTAAGCTCTTATGACTTCCATCAGAACTCACACAATCCCGTTTCTTACCGGACTGCGCCACGTCTGCGATATCCACACCCTGCTCCTGTGCCATGAAGCCGAGCACGGAGAAGATGGAGAATCCTGCGATGAAGCTGGTGCTGCTGTTGAGGAGACACAGTCTGAAGCAGTCCCTGAAACACAAACCCATGCACGTTCATTACTGAGCACACGCGGCGGATGTGAGGGAATAGCATGCACTGATGCACTAGAGCTACGCTGGGCAAATTATTTTTGCAGCTGTGGATGTACAGAAATACAGAAAAACTGTAAACACATTTACAGAACAAAACTGTAATTTACAAACAAGGACATTTGAATGTAAACAACTTAATTCAACAACACACTGCTATTAAAATCAGTTTTGTACCTTTAACATACTGACAAGCACCTTAATAATGCAGGTGTTAAAAGAGAAAGCCACATGAAGATTCACAGCTCATCACAAATAGCTTCGCCACAAGCAGAAGTATACACTAATATATACTGTAGAAGGTGCACAGAGTCATTCACGCAAACACAACACACATCATCGTAACACACATGATAATTCAATAATGCAATAAACTTTCATTGAACAACAGAAGATGTAACAAAGCCCAAAAGTACATAATTGATAACAAAACAAAGTGTTTTTGCTAGTTTCAGCCCGACGCGGTTCTCTTTTTCCCGTCCTGCGCCACGTTGTTTAAATAGCAAATCCATTTACAATTACCGTTGTACAATTAACAGCATTTTACTTTAAAATTACATGAAATATCTTTTTTCCATCTTTTTCCCTATTAACAGTTTTAGCTGTTTTTACTAATTCTTTACAAAAAGTAGTGTTTTTACAAAATGTTATTGTTAAAAGTGCACTTATTTTTTTACAGTGTAACTAAAACTATTATAAAAAATATTAATTCAAATAAAGCCCAAATAGAATTTTTTTATTGTTGTGTGTTTTTTTGTTATTTGTAGTAGATTTTGTTTTTAAAATTTGTCAATATAGTTTTTAATTTTTATTTCAGTCTTACTTGTAATTTAATTTAATTTAATTTAATTTCATTTAATTTCATTTAATTTCATTTCATTTAATTTCATTTAATGTAATTCATTTTAAGTAAATTAAATTAAATTAAATTAAATTAAATTAATTAAATTAATTAAATTAAATTAAATTAAATTAAAATTTGTAATTTAATTTAATTTAATTTAATTTAATTTAATTTAATTTCATTTAATTTCATTTAATTTCATTTAATTTCATTTAATTTAATTTAATTTAATATCAAGAAATTAAAAAACATTTTTTTTTGTTTTAACTTCAGTTTCAGTTGTAGGTTTAGTTAACTACCCTGATCCAAAGAGTAGTGAATAGTTGTTGTTAATGTCATGTTGACTCTGAATGTGTAAGAGGAAGGACTCACTTGTAACAGTCATTGTTGAATTTGTTGTAGCTGCCAAGAGCCGTAAGACTTCCCAGACTAATGCCATAAGAGAAGAAGATCTGAGTCCCAGCGTCCATCCACACCTTCAGAGAGAGAGAGAGAGAGAGAGAGAGAGAGAGAGAGAGAGAGAGAGAGAGAGAGAGAGAGAGAGAGAGAGAGCCTGGGCTTCACGCTGAGCATATTAGAAAAGATTCCACTATATTCGTTATCTCTGGCTTTTTACAAGCAGCCTCAAGAATAAACTCGCCGCAGACAGTCACTGTTTAAAAAATCCTCTACAGTTCTTTCTCTGCAGACTAAAACTGTACAAAGCAGAGTGCTGTAAATGATTAATGACACATCAAATGCAAGATGATAAAATGGAGCTGAAACGGCATGTGCTCTTCATGTTGGCTGCTTTATACAGTTTTATAAAACAGTTTGTATGGGTTGATCATGTGACGCTGTGGTACCTGTGGGTCCATCAGCCGCGTGTGATTGGGTTTCAGGTAATAAATGATCCCATCCACAGCACCGGGGAGAGAAACGCCACGAACCAACAACACCAGCAGCATCACGTACGGGAACGTGGCTGTGACATACACAACCTACACAACACACACAACACAACACCACACACAATACAACACACACAACACAACACAACACAACACACAACAACACAACACAACACAACACAACACAACACCACAAAACACAACACACACCACACACCACACCACACACAACACAACACAACACAACACAACACAACACAACACAACACAACACAACACAACACAACAACACAACACAACACAACACAACACAACACAACACAACACAACACAACACAACACCACACCACACCACCACCACACACACACACACCACACCACACAACACAACACAACACAACACAACACAACACAACACAACACAACACAACACAACACAACACAACACACACAACACCACACAACACACACACCACACAACACACCACAACAAAACACAACACAACACAACTGTGAAATACACCTTGAAATAAAATGTAGAGGATAATAAAACAAAGCAATACATCATAAAATGTTGTCAAACATATAAATCAATATATTTCATACCTTATTGATTTATGTATGCATGCATGTTTGTTTCAATGCACGGTTATGGTTTTATTGCAACATTCCATTATGTATTTAATGAGTTATTTATATATTTGTTTATTTATGCATACATTACATGCTTACATTTCAATGCAATTGTTTTTATTGCAACATTCCATGTCATATTTATTTATTTACTCACTAACTTATACATGCTTATATTTTAATGCACTTTGTTTTCATTGCAACATTCTGTGATGCATTTAATGATTTAAGTATTTATTTATGCATACATGCATACTTACGTTATGTACTTTACATTCATTCATTCATATATTTCAATGCACTTTTATGTTTCCATTGTAACATTCCATGATGCATTTAATTATTTAGTTATTAATGCATGCATGCTTACATTTCAATGCAATTGTTTTTATTGCAACATTCCATGTCATATTTATTTATTTACTCACTAACTTATACATGCTTATATTTTAATGCACTTTTGTTTTCATTGCAACATTCTGTGATGCATTTAATGATTTAAGTATTTATTTATGCATACATGCATGCTTACGTTATGTACGTTTATGTTTCCATTGTAACATTCCATGATGCATTTAATGATTTAGTAATTAATGCATGCATGCTTACATTTCAATGCACTTTTATGTATTTTTTGCAACATTCCATGATGCATTCAATGATTTATTTATGCATTTATTTAATGTAGTTTTGTTAAATGCTTCTATTAAAAGAAAACACAAAATTATTATAATATATTTTTTAAGTTTATATTCTTTCCTAGACGAGTCGAAGCATCACAGTCTATTAAAATATGCCTCAGATTTATTGCACTCTGGCATAAGGCATATAAAGGAGTATCTCCTCTTATGTAATGGTATGAAAACACCGGCAGCGCTCACTATTGTGTGCAGCGTTTACCTTGCCGGTGGATTTGACTCCTTTCCAGACGCAGAAATAGCAGACGATCCACACGAGCAGCAGACACAGGGCCAGACGCCAGTTCACCGAGCCCAGACGATCCACACTAGCAGACAGATCCAACACCTCACGCCTGGAGAGAGAGAGACACACACACACACACACACACACACACTCATAAACACAGCCGCAGACGCTTCAAATCAGTGCCTCGCATTCTCACCAGACACTCACTCCCAAAACTCAATGACCGGAGACGTGGCGTTTTCAGAGAGATGGCTCATGTTGTGTCCATCAAACCCCACGCAGGAGTCTAGAGGAGACACAACACAACACATTTACACTCATGTACTCGTCTGTCTCAGGGTTTACACTCTCAAAGTCACTTAAATCTACATGTGCTGTCAATGTTAGATTGAATGTTAAATATAGAAATGTTAAATTGCCATCGTAATGTGGAAAAATATGTGTAGAATAAGTCTTTCCAAAACCCCGGCCTAAAAAACATATTAGCCAATCCAATACCAGCAAACACAATGACTGACAGGTAGAGAGCATTTCTGATTGGCTAAAAAAACAACAACAATAAAACACTACACTGTGACAGAGACTTGTGAGATTTGAATTGCATTTGTCAGGTGATTTTTATGAGTAAATAATTACACACACACACACACACACACACACACACACTCTCTCTCTCACACACACACACACACACACACACACACACACACACACACACACACCTCTCTCTCTCCATCTCTCTCTCTCACACACACACACACACACACACACACACACACACACACACACACACACACACACACACACACACACACACACACACACACACACACTCTCTCTCTCCATCTCTCTCTCTCTACACACACACACACACACACACACACACACACACACACACACACACACATACATATAAGATTATTTCTCCTTTAAAAGCATATCTGCTTAACTATACCATAAAAACTCAAGACTCAACGGCTGATAATATATTCTATATAGTCAGTTATAAGTATAAGTTATGATAAGTTATGCAAATACAATTTGAATTAATTTATAAATATATTAAACATTTATGAACTAATTAATTCAGTTTCAAAACTTTAAATTATTGTGATAAGACTGTAAAGAGTAAAATTTTAGATCAAAAATCTAAATATTTTGTGTTATATAATATTTATATATATATATATATATATATCCCCTTTTTTGCCCTACATAAAATTTTGGGGTCTAGAATTTTTTTTTAAATGTCAATGTATTTTCAAGTCATTATTATTATTTTTTTATTCATTTAATATTATTTTAATAATTCATTACACATATTTGCTATTTCTTGTTAATATTAATGTTTGTTTTTATTTTGATGTAAAAAAACTTTTTTTCTCTATTATGTAATTTGTTATGTTTCTGTGTGTTAATAAATGTAATTAAAATTTCAAAATATTTTGTGTCTTGTGAAATTGATATGTATCCCTTACTCCACACAAAACCTTTTAAAAATACACTTAAAAGGTCATTTAAAACGAACAGACGTGGATTAAAAGCCACAACACACAGATTTGGCGCTCTGGAGCTGGAGGAGTTGTTGGCGTGTGTTGTGTGATGTGCTCGATGGGGGGGACATGTCAAGATATTTGGATAATGGAAAAGAACTTTGGCCAAAACTCAGTCTAAATGTTGGCCCGCTGCACACGGATGATGTGAGCGCACTGGAGGAACAGGGACGCTGATGTACGGTGTGTGTGTGTGTGTGTGTGTGTGTGTGTGTGTATCTGTGTGTGTGTGTGTGTGTGTGTGTGTGTGTGTGTGTGTGTGTGTGTGTGTGTGAATCTGTGTGTGTGTATCTGTGTGTGTATCTGTGTGTGTGTATATCTGTGTGTGTGTGTGTGTGTGTGTGTGTGAATCTGTGTGTGTGTGTGAATCTGTGTGTGTGTGTGTGTGTGTGTGTGTGTATGCGTGTGTGTGTGTGTGTGTGTGTGTGTGTGTGTGTGTGTGTGTGAATCTGTGTGTGTGTGTATCTGTGTGTGTGTATCTGTGTGAGTGTGTGTATATCTGTGTGTGTGTGTGTGTGTGTGTGTGTGTGTGTGTGTGTGTGTGTGTGTGTGTGTGTGTGTGTGTGTGTGTGTGAGTGTGTATATCTGTGTGTGTGAGTGTGTATCTGTGTGTGTGTGTGTGTGTGTGAATCTGTGTGTGTGTGTGTGTGTGTGTGTGAATCTGTGTGTGTGTGTGTGTGTGTGTGTGCCGCACCTGTGTTCCAGGTGTTGCTGCAGTGTGACCAGGGAAGCCGCGTCTGGAAGCTGCTGCACAGGTAGAAAAGAGCCCAGGCCAGAATAATGATATAATACACACAGCTGTGTAAGATCATCATCTGACTGGCCAAACCCAGACCTGAAATAACAGAACGAGCCAATCACAAACACGTCACAAATAAACTCATTCAAATTATGATAACGCACAAACTCAATTTCAAAACAGAAAGTTGCATTCATAACTAAAATCAATTTTTTGGGCCTGTGTACTAAGATTTACTGTATGTAGTCACATGATTACATAAATGCATCATGTGATTGATCAGATTGCATCGAGAATAGAAAATGTGAATATGGTACATTTTCAGTGAATATTAACGTAAGTTTGGGTCTGTTTCTTTCAACGAGGTTATTATTATTAACCAATGACAAATACATACTAAAACAATACATTTTACAGATATTAAATATATGAAGAGTTTATTTTCAAAAACAGATAACTACAAAAACAAACAATTTTTTTTTTATTATGTTATCATGTTTATATTGTGTTTATTGTATTAGTTAGCCGTATTTTTTTGTTATTTTTTAACCTAATCAAAACACCAAGAACACCAAGAACAAAATGAAAGTGAAAAGAGAAAATGTAAAAATTAAACTAATTCAAAATATTAATAAAAACTATAATAGTATATTAATGACACTAAAATAACAGTCACACAAAGCATCCTTAAAATAAAATAAACTTAAATAATATAAAAAAATATTATATTTATAAAAAAATTATAATTTCTAATAGTTTAGTTTAACTTCAAGTGGTAAAAGTATTCTCAAGTATTTTATTAAATAAATACAAGTATAGTATAAAAGTATATATATATATATATATATACAATGACAGTTGTCTTCTGTAGACACACACACACACACACACACACACACACACACACACACACACACAGACACAGACACAGACACAGACACACACACACACACACACACACACACACACACACACACAGACAGACACACACACACACACACACACACACACACACACACACACACACACACACACACACACACACACACACACACACACACACACACACACACAGACACACACACACACACACACACACACACCACACACACACACACACACACACACACACACACACACACACACACACACACACACACACACACACACACACACACACACACACACACACACACACACACACACACAGACACACAGACACACACACACACACACACACACACACACACACAGACACACACACACACACACACACACACACACACACAGACACACACACACACACACACACACACACACACACACAATTAGCACTAAATGAATCCATTAATAAAACAAGAGTGCTAAGAGGTTCTTCCAGTTATCGTTGTGTGGCCCATCTGTTATGTATATATACATATATATATATATATGTGTGTGTGTGTGTGTGTGTGTGTGTGTGTGTAAAGACAACAAACACAAAAATATTTAAAACATGAACTACTTTAACTAAAATGAAAATGAAAACAGAAAATATAATAGAAGTCTTGGAGTCATACTGACTTGTTCACAGTTGTTTGTGGGCATACATTCTCCTAAACATCTTCAAACAAAATCCTGAGGGTGAGTGAATGATGAGACACGGCTACTTTAACCGATTCAAACCTGCGAACAGCGGGCAGATTCTCATCCAGGCGACTGACCCAGAGCCGTCTCCAGCAGGAAGAGAGGAACGCCGCACACCAGCAGGAATAACATATACGGCACCAAAAACACACCTGAGACACACAGAGACAGTCAAGCCAAGACACATGCATTTCTATACAATACTGATCGTTTCCAAGCAGCTTCACGGAAGCAAAGAGAGAAACAACAGCATTAATGTTGCAAAATTCAGCAATTATGAAACAATGCAACACATTTCTGTGTAAAGCAGCTGTACAGAAGACATTATTCAGATCGATTCAGTTCAGTGTTGATTCAATTCAGTTCAAAAACAGTGTTAATGTTGCAATATCAATTATGAAACAAATTCAGTTCAGTTATAAAGCAACTGAAATATAAATTTTATTGGTGCTATTTTAGTACTGAAATATACTATTGCAGCACAACAAATTTGAATCAGCCTTTTTGTATATTTTCAGTTTTTATTAAAATTTTAGTTTCAGTCGAAGTAATTATGTAATATTTTATAATAATAGTAAATACATTTATTTTTTCTCAGTTTATATGTATATAAGCTTCCCGGTAAAACTGTCAGACTTCCCTGTGTCTTGTGTTTCCACATGCTCCCTGTGTTTCCGTGCCCATATTTGGTTTTCCTGTCCTAGTTGTGATAATTAGTTCATTAGTTCTCCCCAGCCGTGTATTGTTGATTATCTAGATTACTCCTCTGTTTATAAGCCCTGTGTTTCCCCGTGTCGAGTGTTAGCTGTTATATGTCTTGCATGGGCTTGATGTCTCCAGCGATTTAAGTGACAAAAACAGGATAATAACAGTGATAATGTTGCAAAAGTAGTCCTTTATGAAATTAATTGAATCTATGAAGCAGCTCTCTACAGAAGACAACAGAGTCATTATTGAGATCGATTCAGTTCAATAACATCGATGAAGCAATTAAGATATATAATGATAAAAATGCTGTAAACTTTTTCTCAGTTCAGAATTGAATTATTGCGATTAGGCTGCTATTTATTTATCATTTTTTTATTTTAAAGTAAAATGTTTTTTCCCTCTTTTATGTTTCTGTGAGTTGTTAATAAGCTGTATGTTAATGACACAATTCGATAATAAAGAATTCAATTTAAATGACAAATATTGTGTTTTGAGATGTTTATTTGTACTGAATCTTTTACTCTGAAAAATGTCTTTTAAAAAGGATTTGCATGTATACAACACACACAATATAAAGTGTACTTCATATGGTCACTGTATGATAATCAAGCATGAAATGAGTTTTGTAAAAAATTACAGTAAAAAACAGCAGCTGTGGTTGCCTGAATTTTACCATAAAAAACATAGTTGCAAAATTTTAGGGTTTAAGGATTTAACTTAAATATACAATTAAAAACTATATTTCATGTTAATATACAAACCTATTGAAGTCCTGAAATCTGTTTTGTTAATAATTGCTAATAATTAAAATCAGGTGGTGATGAGAAAGTCACATGATGAACCAAAACTCACCACAAGCAGCTTTTCCCGAAGCTGAGAAGGGCAATATTAATTTATATATATATATATATATAGATATATATAGACGGAGCACAGTGTCATTCACACAACTCTAAACACTGTGAGACTCATTACACTGAAATATGCAATAAACATTCATTTAACAACATTAGATGTAAAGAAGAAAAAAAGTATTTCAAAGAAAAAAACATCAAATTTGAAATGCAATGCAGGGAATTCTGGGAACGCCAATTTTAGTTTTTTCCAAACGGCAACCTCCCGCTCTCTCTCGTGAAACCAACACGGACGTGACTAAAACTGCAGTTCATCGACTGGCCACTAGAGGCGGGCTCAATCCCATAGACTCCCCATGTTAAAATGCCCAACTTTACAGCAGAAAAAAGTATGTTTATAGTCTGGTACAAAAAGTGGTTTTGGTCTATATAGATAATTTTGCCCTTCATGACTACTGTGAGGGGGGTGAATTTTTTTATAACTCATCCGTTTAAATTATATTAAGCCTTAAAGTTCTGCATAATTAAGGGCGTGGCCACTTGAGTGACAGGTGGATCGCTGCTGCTGTGACCACTGTCGCGGTTGGTGGGCGTGGTTTCATAAACCAGCTCCACCCACCTCCCGCCTTTTTCCCCATTTTCGATTATCCGGGAGTGACGCGCTGCCAAGATGCGACGGCTGTCTCCGCCCACTTTGAGCTTCAAAAATCCTCTTCAGAAACCGACGGGTGACATCACGGACACTACGTCCATTTTTTTACATTTTTTTACATTTTTTTCTGTAAATTTTACATTAATTTTCACTTCCCAAAAAAACTGTATTTTACCGTAAAATGTAAATGTATAATACAGTTTTTCACCATATACTGTATATTAGGGGAAGTCACCGTTAACTGTTCAACAGGTTTTTACTGTAGCATTTTCAAAGTTTTCTACGGTTAAAATCACGGTAATTTTTTACAGTGTAATGACAGAGCGCTGATCGTCTCTCACCTCCTCCGTTCTTGTAACACAGATACGGGAATCGCCAGACGTTACCCAGACCGATGATCTGTCCAGCAACAGCCAGCAGAAACTCGGCTTTACTGGCCCACTGACCGCGATCCTCCGCCTGACCTTTGACCCTCTGCGAACACATGACCGGCTGACACTCACAGAAGCAATGCAAAGGGACAGTGCATGACGTCAATGTCGTGTCGCTGTAGTTTAATGCTCTGCTGGCCACACGGATCACATTTATCATCTGGGCTCATGTGTGTGTGTGCTACCCAAGACGATTAGGGAGGAGTGTCCCTAAATAGGCACTAATGCGGACAGCACATTCCTCAGGAGTGGCTGCTGTCATGTAAATAGACTTTGTGCATCTGTTAGTCCAACTTTTCAAATATGCGGCTTTTGCAATTTGACTTTGACTAATGGGCTTACACAACATCCTAATAAGTAAAATTATCGCATGCATGCATTGCCTTGTTTGATAATGTAATGGCAATGCATAATTGAATATTAGCAATCATATAATCAATGCTGGTTAGTACAATGTTTAAAAAAACTGGACTAAGTGTGATTTTACTCTGAATAAAGTGATTTCACGACGTATCAAAAGATAAAGTATGGCATGCATAATTGTTTAAGATTGTATAATTTAACACATAATTGAATATTTGCAATCAAATCAAACTTTTTATAAATCGAACTAGAGTGAATTTACTCTAACTAGTGTTTACACAACATTATAAAGGGCCGAATTATTGCATGCATAAATATATTCATAAAAGTTTGACTTCGTTAAAATGCATCACCAATGCATAATTGAATATTTGTTGTATTAAATACACGTTAATGTGTTTAGATGCTGGAAGTTATAATTACATTTTGAAAGTCAGTCTTAATTTTGCTCTCACTTAAGTGTTTGCACAACATATTAAAAATACATTATATCAGTTATAAACAGTTTATCAATATACAGGTATATTATCTTCAATCACCAAAGTTTTTTTTTAATTATAATTATATATGAGTCAAAGAAGAAAACGTCCCATTTTAGAGTCTACATCAAATAAAATGTACAAAAGTGATTTAATACACATTGGAAAGCATATTAAATGTAAGTAAAGTGTTTACTTTAATGCTTCACATAAGTTTTTGTGAAATCAAGCATCAACATATGAATTAATGTTCATTATCATTCAGTGTAACAGATAAAATCTGATTTGAGAAAAGAAAGTCAGAATTGTGAGATTTAAACTCGGATTTGCAAGAAAAAAGTCTGAAGTGTGAGAATTGCGAAAAAAGGCTTTTTATTTATTTATATATATTTAAAAATAAATCCCATTTCCATAGAAAGATCTCTTATGTTGTGTTTCGAGTCACTGCTTTGGCAAAGCAACAGCTAATTAAGTATAAATGAACTTACAACATCTAGTATATTACTGTACTGGGGATAATAATAGTTTTTTTGACCAGTGTGAATGTGATGTGCAGGTTGAGATGAGGTTAAAGTCCAGGTTCGAGTCCATGCAAAGGCTTTTCTGTTCAGTTCGCTCACTTAAAAAGTCTTCATTTTGCTTTCAAAGAGCATAATTTAACTGCACCACCAGATATAACTTCATATAATAAGCTTCGACAGAGATTTCAGTACTGATAAACATTTGATTAAAAGTTCTCGTTTTATTATTAACATTATTATTATTATTTATGTGTTGCCAAATATACACTGATGAGGAGGAGGATCAGGGCCAAGAAATAAAGCCATCCTGAGACCAAAATCATTATAATGCGAGATTAAACGACTAAAAATATTGAAAAATGTTTAATTAAAAAGTTGAGAATAAACTCATTACATTTTGAGAATAAAAAGTAATTGTTTTTCGAAAAAACATGTTAAATTTCTAGATTTTAAAAAATAAATGCTGAGAATAAATTCATTACATTTTGAGAATAAAGTCGTTGTGTTTCGAGAAAAAACTCATACAGTTTGAGAAATATGTCGAAATACAATGTTGAGAAAAAGACGTTGACTGGGTCGATGAAATACTGTCAATATGTGTGACATTATTATATTTGAACACATGATAAACAATAATGAAACTTTAGTGTTTTGCATCACAAATGTGTGCATGCAAAGGGAACAATACAGCATGTACGAGAAGCCAAAGACACAACGATGGGATGAAACAGTGAATCTGAATCAAATCCAAAGCGGATCAACTGATTCGATTCAATCAATGAACTAATATTGACTAAATATAGCCTAGCTGCTGTTTTCTATCCAGTTACATCGCTTACGGTTCAATTACAACCGTAATTAATACGGTTTGACCGATTGTTAAAAGAACCGATTAAAAAAGACTCGTTCAGCGATCTTAGGCTACAGTAAGTCCTCCTCAAATACATCACAACCTCAAAGAAACCAGAGACTGAAACCAACTGAGCTGTAGAAGAAAAATGAAGGTTGAATTGTCCTTCAAAGGATTCGGTGCTGATTAGCAGGTCAGAGTTCCAGACTAATTAGACGGGATGTTGTTTTAGTAGGAGTGACTGCTTTTCTCTTTCCTTTCATCACATCTCTGATACTGTATCCCAGAGAGACACTCGAACCCACACTTAAACTGTCCCACCCTCACCTGAACACAAGCATGATTGACGTCACTGCTCAGCGTTTAGCATCGCAGCTAGCGTGCGGTGAGTTATGAATTATGGCCTATTTAAACCAGCTGTGACAATACTAACTGCCAGACGTGATTGTTTTAACAGACAGGTTATGTAATCAAATCACAACAAGTCTGAGACAATAGCTCGGTGTTTCTGCACAGCTGCTTTTAATGACAAACTCAACATAATATTCATAATAAAGAAACTCCACCAAATATCACATCATTCATCAGCCCAAATCTCCTACTGCTGTACAATACAATGATGTGTTACATAAACAATAAGGTGTTGCTAATGAAAAATAATGTTTAGAGTATTAATAGAACTCTTTTGAATCAAGCTGAAGTTGTGATCTGATAATTCACATAATTAATTCATGTAAATAGGTTTTTAATTATTGTTTTCTACTATTATTTAAAAATAGTTAACAAAAAAAACACTGTATTAAATATTATTATTACTTATATATATAAACCAAAATATTTAATAATATTTCAGAATTATTACAGTATTTTTGATCAAATAAATGCAGCTTTGTGAGCAGATGAGATTTCTTTCAAAAACATAAAAAAACTATAATTTTGTACTTTTAACTGTATATATAATATACATATGTATATATAATAGAGCTAGATAAACTAATAATACATTCACATTTATTTTACAGCAAAATATATATATATATATATACACAGGTCACAGGTTAATTTAATTTATGTTTATATAATCTAAAATAAATGTTCAAATAAAATGTATTTTTGGGCGAAAACATTGTAAGAAATGTGTTTGTAACCTTTAAATAATGTTTTAATCATGAGAAGAAAACTGTATATTTCAGTGTTTTAGAAACATTTCGAAACAATGTTCACACAAAGGTTTTTTTAATAACCTTAATGTGTTATAAAGCTATAAGCAGATTTATGAAGTGTTTTCTGATTCTGTATATGACCCTGATTCATATCTGTTCTGATTTGATCACATGTATGTATATATATTGAGTGTTTTACTTTTGCACATTTCTAGAAAGGTTTGAGATCATAAAAACGTTATAAGAAGATAAATCTGCATCTTCACAGCCTTATAATGATCATATTTAATTATCATAAAGGACTGATAACAGCTTAAAGCTCATCATGCTGTTTATGGGTGTAAACTATGCTCAAAATGACTGAGAAACTTCAGATATATATTGATAATAGAGCTAAATACTTGACTTCTGAAGGATGAGCGATGCTTTCTGTTTCAGCCAACACAAAGAATCGCTTTAGATCCCACGGTTCATTCATTCATGTCAAGAAAAGCCCTTTGTTTCCATATAAAAGAACGATTATTGTGCTGCTGAACAGTCAGATAATGTCATAATGATTCTGGAAATCGACAGAAGACTTTATAAGACTTTTCACACTAAAAACATCCTTTTAACCCCAGCTTAAGTCTGTTTCGCATCAGTCATTTTCATTTGGTTCATTTTTACATTTTGTTAATGTTCCCATTAAGTTATAAAAATGATAGTTCTTTTGTAGGTCCATTTAAAAAAAAATGTTTTAAAAACTTTGTTCATCGTTATCCAGCTAACAAAAATATGCTTTTAAGAACATTTCGATAACATTCTCCTGAAGTTATGAAAATTGTATTTCTCAATATTCAGATGTTCCATTGTATCATTTTGCCAACATTATGAAACGATACATTTGAATGTTCTCTGAAAGTTCTGAAACAAGCAGTAACATTAAAAAAATGTTAAATTATGTAAAATATTTTAAAAAATCATGAATGATGTATGAATAATATTTTTGTGTTATTATTTTGAGAACATTAAATACCAGAAAACGTTAATCAAACATTCAATTAATGTTACTGGAAGAACATTTGTTCATAACTGTTCAATTATACTTGTATAACTTAAATGTTATTTCTGAATATTCTCACAAAGTTAAAAACGTAATAATGTTTTTCTTGGTCATCCGAATGTTACGTGAACATTGTATCATTTCACAAACATAATGAGAATGTTACTTTGAACGTTCTGAAACACGTGGGAACATCTAAACCATGTCTAATAATGCTTTTGTGAAGTTTGAGCACATGTTTAAGTCTTCTCTTAATGTTATGGGAAGAGCGTTGAAGGAATCTTACCAGAGCGCTGGCAGTGTTGCCCTCGTTGAATATTCATGATCTTTGTACAGTCTCAACTTAAGGGTCAGAGAGAGTGGAAAATAGTTGTTAAACACACAAACCTAAATAACTTTACAAGTTAACCTCAGGGGGAAAAATAACAACACATAAAAACATGAGTCACAGAAAGAGGAAGAGGAAAAAGCTGTATGCTGAATACATTAGAGAGAAAAGCCAAGGAGCTGCATCAGCAGTCTGGAGAGAAAGCACAGAAACACATGTGCTGGAGTCCAGATGACATCATCCTGGGACAAACCGGCACACAACATACACATAAACCTCAGATATTACTCCACATATGCCATCCATTAAAGTACAGAGACACGGTCAGGGGATAAATTCAATGTGAACGGCTGTAATTAGAGTCGTGCTGTATATACGACGATGGAAGAATTGTGTCAGCTGCTGGAAAGAGAAAATGATTAAATGACAGTTACATGATATAAAATGACTCGTTATGTGATAGATGTCTGTAACACTGAGTGATGCTGAAGCTGATGTTTCACACTCTTACAAATAAAGCTGCTTGAACGGTTCCTCACAGCGATGCTATAGAAGAACATCTCTGTCTTATCTTTTATAACCTGAAGAACCTTCTTCTCTGGCATCGTGAAGCAGCTTTATTCTTAAGAGTGCAGCTAACAGCAAACATTCTCAGAACATCGAGGCAAGGTTCTCTTAAAGTTATGAACAAACCTTCTTCCAGTAACATTAATAGAACGTTTGTTCAGTTATCTGCTCTTTAATGATATTCTCAAAACATTAGCACACAAACATAATTGATGTATTGTTCATGGAACATTGTTTTCTCTGAAATTAGTATCTTACATTTTTCAAATGTACACTTTTAAAAATAAAGCTGCTTCGTGATGCCATAAAGAACCTTTAACATCTGTTTCACAAAAAGTTATTTATGGTGAAAGAAGGGTCTTCAGATTATAATAAAGAGATGTTCTTTGACTGAATGGTTCTTCTATATCATCGCTGTGAAGAACCGTTCAAGCACTGTTATTTTTAAGAGCGTAACATGTGTTAAATGTATCTCCTTGTTTCAGAACATTCCGAGAATGTTCAAATGTAACGTTCCCATAAGGTTTGCAAAATGATACAATGTTCCCTTAACATTTACATAAATAAATATATTTCAAAAAAAGAACGTTCAGAGGACATTCAGAAATAACATTTTCATAACTAACATGTTTTTGTTCTTCAGTTGCTCTTCATGGAGCTTCTCTTGAAGAAGATCATTACAGTAAAAGAGAAACGTCTGCAAGTTGTCATTCGGTTTGACTGAGCTGCACATTAGTTACAGTAATACACCGCATTATTGCCAAAGCAGCATAGTTATTATCTTTGGCTTCTTGTGTGTCACTAACTGTGTTTCTACTACAGATCTCCCGTCTGTGAATGATTCGGAAAACCCCTCGTTTTTGTGGCCGCTGCTGGAAAATATCATCATGAATCTGTTTCCCTCAAACGAGGAGAAAAACAAGTCCGTAGTCAACATGAAGCCGCATCTGAAACCATGACCATAAACCATGTGAAACAGAAATATAGTGCAGGACATTGATTTAATACAATTATCAGATTTAGATCTGAAGGAAAACATTAACTTCAAATCATGCACAATAGTTTTAGCATCAATGAGATACTATTCAATTATCTTTTTTATTTTCCATTTTAATTTTCGTTATCACGTTTTAGTTATTCAGTTGTGTTTTTTAGTAATTTTTATAAATCTTAATAAAATGTTATTTCACCTTTACTTTTAGTACATCAAATTAAACTATATGAAAATTTGAAATAGCTCAAATTAAATACATTATAATAAGGTGTGAATAAGTTACAATTAATTAAAATATTTTATTTAGCAATACTTTTTTTTAGTTAACTATTATAACCCTGCCAGTAACGTAAATTAAAAGTTGTATTAATAATTAAGAGTTTTAGTATCATTGTTATATTACTATACACTGAAACAAAATCATAACTTAAGGTAAGTGGTTGAAACTAATTATTTTAGCTACATTTAGATTTTTTTTTGAAAGTTAGTCAACTAAATGTATTTATTTAAATGTAGCTAAAATGAATAGTTTGTAACCACTTACCTTAATTGTTTTAGTTTTTGAAATGTTCAATGTTGTCATATTTTTCAAAATATTTTGTATTAATTTTGATTTCAGTACATGAAACTATACTTAAAAATATTATTAATAATTTAAAATTAATATGAATATTTGTATATCAGTTTCTCAATTTAAGTGCCTGTTTTTCAAGTTTTGGTTAACAATAATAACCCTGCAGGAGCATGATAATTGAGCTTCACATTGACCTTTCATGCAGGAGCAGGTCTGTATCTGCAGACGTACTGAAACACATGCATCCACACCGGAAACATAAATCCAGCAGAGATTCAAACTTCCCCTTCATACCATAACATCATCTCAGTCCACCAGAGACACAGAAGCGCTGAGTGAGCTGTTTCTGCTCACGGCTCTTCTGCTGAAGGAAGCGTTAAAGACGGACGAATCATGTGTTTACAGCCATGCATTCAACACGCTTACACTCAGTTACACCTACATCACAATCAAGGATCATGCATTCAACACGCTTACACTCAATTACACCTACATCACATTCAGGGATCATGCATTCAACACGCTTACACTCAGTTACACCTACATCACAGTCAAGGATCATGCATTCAACACGCTTACACTCAATCACACCTACATCACAGTCAAGGATCATGCATTCAACACGCTTACACTCAGTTACACCTACATCACATTCAGGGATCATGCATTCAACACGCTTACACTCAGTTACACCTACATCACATTCAGGGATCATGCATTCAACACGCTTACACTCAGTTACACCTACATCACATTCAAGGATCATGCATTCAACACGCTTACACTCAGTTACACCTACATCACAGTCAAGGATCATGCATTCAACACGCTTACACTCAATCACACCTACATCACAGTCAAGGATCATGCATTCAACACGCTTACACTCAATCACACATCACAGTCAAGGATCATGCATTCAACACGCTTACACTCAGTTACACCTACATCACAGTCAAGGATCATGCATTCAACACGCTTACACTCAGTTACACCTACATCACAGTCAAGGATCATGCATTCAACACGCTTACACTCAGTTACACCTACATCACAGTCAAGGATCATGCATTCAACACGCTTACACTCAGTTACACCTACATCACAGTCAAGGATCATGCATTCAACACGCTTACACTCAGTTACACCTACATCACAGTCAAGGATCATGCATTCAGTTACACCTCAGTCAAGGATCATTGCATTCAACACGCTTACACTCAGTTACACCTACATCACAGTCAGGATCATGCATTCAACACGCTTACACTCAGTTACACCTACATCACAGTCAAGGATCATGCATTCAACACGCTTACACTCAGTTACACCTACATCACAGTCAAGGATCATGCATTCAACACGCTTACACTCAATCACACCTACATCACAGTCAAGGATCATGCATTCAACACGCTTACACTCAATCACACCTACATCACAGTCAAGGATCATGCATTCAACACGCTTACACTCAGTTACACCTACATCACAGTCAAGGATCATGCATTCAACACGCTTACACTCAGTTACACCTACATCACAGTCAAGGATCATGCATTCAACACGCTTACACTCAATTACACCTACATCACAGTCAAGGATCATGCATTCAACACGCTTACACTCAATCACACCTACATCACAGTCAAGGATCATGCATTCAACACGCTTACACTCAGTTACACCTACATCACAGTCAAGGATCATGCATTCAACACGCTTACACTCAATTACACCTACATCACAGTCAAGGATCATGCATTCAACACGCTTACACTCAGTTACACCTACATCACAGTCAAGGATCATGCATTCAACACGCTTACACTCAGTTACACCTACATCACAGTCAAGGATCATGCATTCAACACGCTTACACTCAGTTACACCTACATCACAGTCAAGGATCATGCATTCAACACGCTTACACTCAGTTACACCTACATCACATTCAAGGATCATGCATTCAACACGCTTACACTCAGTTACACCTACATCACATTCAGGGATCATGCATTCAACACGCTTACACTCAATCACACCTACATCACATTCAGGGATCATGCATTCAACACGCTTACACTCAATCACACCTACATCACATTCAGGATCATGCATTCAACACGCTTACACTCAATCACACCTACATCACATTCAAGAATCATGCATTCAACACGCTTACACTCAGTTACACCTACATCACATTCAAGGATCATGCATTCAACACGCTTACACTCAGTTACACCTACATCACATTCAGGATCATGCATTCAACACGCTTACACTCAATCACACCTACATCACAGTCAGGGATCATGCATTCAACACGCTTACACTCAATCACACCTACATCACATTCAGGATCATGCATTCAACACGCTTACACTCAGTTACACCTACATCACATTCAGGATCATGCATTCAACACGCTTACACTCAATCACACCTACATCACATTCAGGGATCATGCATTCAACACGCTTACACTCAATCACACCTACATCACAGTCAAGGATCATGCATTCAACACGCTTACACTCAATCACACCTACATCACATTCAAGGATCATGCATTCAACACGCTTACACTCAATCACACCTACATCACAGTCAAGGATCATGCATTCAACACGCTTACACTCAATCACACCTACATCACATTCAAGGATCATGCATTCAACACGCTTACACTCAGTTACACCTACATCACAGTCAAGGATCATGCATTCAACACGCTTACACTCAATCACACCTACATCACATTCAGGGATCATGCATTCAACACGCTTACACTCAATCACACCTACATCACATTCAGGGATCATGCATTCAACACGCTTACACTCAATCACACCTACATCACATTCAAGGATCATGCATTCAACACGCTTACACTCAATCACACCTACATCACAGTCAAGG
Organism: Gymnocypris eckloni scoliostomus; assembly: GCA_027564155.1. Taxonomy (NCBI): domain Eukaryota; kingdom Metazoa; phylum Chordata; class Actinopteri; order Cypriniformes; family Cyprinidae; genus Gymnocypris; species Gymnocypris eckloni. Next base: position 17,112,420 of record CM050416.1, on the reverse strand, counting down.
ATCATGCATTCAACACGCTTACACTCAATCACACCTACATCACATTCAGGGATCATGCATTCAACACGCTTACACTCAATCACACCTACATCACATTCAGGGATCATGCATTCCCTGGCAACTCATAGTCGATGTCAGTCAAAGGAGAGGAATAAAGGCAAAATGAGGATTAAATAGAAAGTATTTTACAGGCTGTTCTATAATCAGTAGATCACATACACATTGTAGTCTGTTACTGATTACAAATAACATGATGGAAGTTTTAGTTATCTATTATTTTAACAAATTCATTTTAATGCACAAACATACTTGACAATAAAGCTCTTTCTGACTATTCGATTTACACATGTTTATGAATAATGTGCATAATATGTAATCAATCAAATAGTAACTGTAATCTGATTATGAGTATTTTATGTAATGTTGTATATGTTGTCACAGGTTGATGAGACACAAACACATAAATAAAAGGTCATTTAATGAACAAATCCAGGAGACAGGCAACACCAACATGACATAGACGAGAACGGACGAAGACTAAGGGAGAACTGAGGACTCATAAAGCATGAACCACACAACTAATGAGCTAATTAAGACAACAGGTGAAGTGAATGTCTAATTAAACAGAATGGAGAAAACTAGGTCAAAGACAGACATGCCACAACACAACAGAAACCTGACATATGTAATATAATCTACAACATAAGTTACTCTTTATAATGTATTATTTTTACTGTCGTATGTTGTTTTCACTGAAAACAATCTGCTTGCAATTTATAGCATATCATAAATTAGTATTAGCTATGAAACGCTCATGCAACACAGCCTGAGATTTGATTTCTTCATGTCATAAACTGTTTCTCAGCACTGAGCTGTGCTCTGCTTTTACTCGCGCTGAAGATAAGATAGAGAGATGCAGAAATTAAAGAGCTGACCGGGAAAAGCTTTCTGTCTTCACTTGCCTTAAAATGACCAGCATTTGTGCTCATGATGTGAATAACACCCTAAACAATTATAATGATACAAATAAATAAATACATTTCAGAATATACTAAAAGACCAAACATATATTTTTTTAAATGTTTTTTAAATGTTTATTTATTTGTATGTATTTTTCATGTAAAATGTTTTCTATAAATATATATATACAGTATTTGTAAATATAAATCTATCTATAAATTTAAAATATAAAGCCCTCCATATATTGTAAGGCAAGAAAAGGAACAATGTTACACTACATAATATTAAATATTCATTAATATTCATTATATCCATATAAGCACACACGCACGCACGCACGCACACACACATGCACTCAGACGCATGCACGTGCACACACACACACACACACACACAAGAGGCACACACACAAGAGGTATGCACACACACACACACACACACACAAGATAAACACACACACACACACACACACACACACACACACAAGAGACACACACAGAGACACACACAAGAGACACACACACACACACACACACACACACACACACACACACACGCACACACACGCACACACACACACACACACACACACACACACACACACACACACAAGAAACACACACACACGCACACACACAAGAGACACACACACACACACACACACACACACACACACATATATATATCATTTTATGAACAACTTAAATGTGAATTAAATGAAACGTAGGATACTGTAAGACTGAATATGTATTTTCTTGCCCCTGAAATATATTTTGAAAGACAATTTGGTATATGAAGGTTGGAACTAAATATATCACTTTCAAAAAATACTTTATTGAGCTTCAATGTTTAATATTTAATACAATAAATATTTAGCATATAGTTAAAATATGTTTTAGCCAGATTTTATATTTTTTGATAGTATGGAGCATTTAAGAGATTTCTGAGCTCGTTATGTTGAAAACGGTCAAGTTAGTTTCTGTAATTCTGTGTAGTTTTTACTGGACGATGATCTTTCACAGAAGAGGCCATGCTATGACATGCATTTTGAAAATTCATACTTGACAAAAACAGCACAATGCAAACGCTCACAGTTCCAGTGATTCATGTTTCTCATGCATTTCTAGTTCCAGTCACTGACCTGGTGACGTTACAGTAGCAGATGCTGAGATAGTGAATCAAAGGCGCTTCTGTAATTATCTTCATAAACATCAGACGCTTGTGTGTCTCTTCAATCCTACTTGAACCTTACGTGAATGAAGTTGCATCAAGACTCATAGATCACGGCATGAAAGCCTTTTATTTCTTTTTGCAAGTAATGCATATAACGTTTTACATTCACAATCTTAGACAATCTTACTATGGCTCCTCCACGAGAGCTTATTACGATAAATTCAGCATGTATCCATGTTTCAGAGGTCACCGGCGTTCTCTCTCTTTACTTCGGTGGTTTTTGGGCTTGTTTTTTTCCAGGATCTGCTCTCAATTCTCCAGGAATGCAATGACAAAGTGCTACATTTGGGATTCATTTTTGCTCTCCACCCATATATTACATAAGAGACGTTAACTGGAAAACGTTCAGTGGACATACCCCAGGGTTCAAGCCTGAGACCATTGAAACTGATTCTGAGGAGAATCACTCCTGCACTATTTTAATGTGACTAATCAGATTTAAATAAACGATCATGTGACTCTCATGTGAGTTGTTCTTCCAGGGAAGCTGTAGGTTCACATCATGCTGAATCAGGTTTGGTTCATGACAGGGTTATTATCCTTAACTAAAACTAAAACTAAAACCAAAACCATAGAACACATTTTCATTATTGTAAACATACTCATTAAGTTATACACATTTCAGCTAGTTGCCGAGGCAAGGTTTTTTGTTTCTCTTTAGTTTAAGTTAAAACATTAAAAGAACTTCTAACTATTTAGTTAGTTAGCGGACTTATAATTTTAACAAAGCTTCTACCAAATTACATAAACCAAAAAAATCGTATATGTTTAGCTGTATTTTATTTATTGCTTGATGCATTGTGTTCAATGGAAGCGTGTTTCTGCCAAGGGATGTTTTTGAGGGAACTTTTTATCTTTTAAGTCTGACTTTTTTCTTGAAATTCTGATTTTATATCTCATAATTCTCAGTTTTATTCTCTCAGTTCTGAAGAAACCGTTAATAATTGTGAGATAATGTCAGAATTGTGAGATTTTAAAAAGTCACAATTAACTTTTGTATTTTCTATTTCATGGCAGAAACATACACTATATTACCAAAAGTATTGGCACCCCTTCTTTAGAAGAGAAAAAGGCACCTCCAAACTGTGGTAACAAAGATGGAAACATAATTCATGTACTTAAAAATAGTATTTCCACCTCTGCTGCAACAGTACTGAAGTATATGAAGTGACTGAACCCATATGTACAAGTCATTAGTGTTTGGTGATGAGTTTGTGTCTCATTTAAAGTCACACCAGAGGTGTTCAGCTGCTTTCTGCAGACCAGTCAAGTTCTTCCACACTGACTGAATCATCATTTCTCTTTGATTCTTGTCTTATACACAGAGACACTGTCATGTTAGAATAGAAAAGAGTCCAAACTGTTGCTATACAATTAGATTCCCTACAATATCATTATATGCTTAAACATTAAGATTTACACTCATGGAGATTACTAAAGCACTCAAACCTTTCATTAGAAGGGGTCCAATACTTTTGGCAATATAGTGTATATACTGTACATAAATGAATGACGTCCTGACACAAACCCATTTGAGGTTTGCATTAAACTAAAAGCCATGAATGAAATTCTTAAGTGTTGATTTGTGTATTTGTGTTTCTGCTGCAGATGTTCCACATGCAAAAATGAACTTTAATGTGAACTTGACATCATCTGGACATCTGCGTGCTTCTGAATGTTTATGAGCGTTGGTTCGTGCCCTTTCTGTCCCGAAATGACCAGATGGTTTATTCTCCATCCACATTCAAACTGACTTCAGAACCGTTCAGCGTATCCCAACAGCCATTACATCAGAATACTCACACCTCGCCAGATGATGCATCACTGCAGCGGTGGGGTCCAGCGGACAAACGCAGATCTCAAACGCTATACAAACACTTCACGAGGCGCTTGGGGAGATTTGAACACCATACATGAAGCAGTTCAACCAATGCATGTTTTCTCTGGCAGCACTGCACACAATTACTAATGCATTTACAGTGTAATGTGATTAAAGAAGTGTCAATAGACATTATGCTGATCCCTAGAACTGCCTTCATGCACTTGAGCAATAAAAACAGTGTCAAATGATATTTTAAAGCTTCATACTTCAAGATGAAGTGTTGCATTTCTTCACCACTAAACGTTGCTGAAATGAATAGCAAGAATTGCAATACAATCTAACTGCGCGCTGTAGGCAATGCTTGTTTGTGACTCGAATAAAAGCAAGTAAATCTCATACGAGGGTAATTTGAGCCAATAACAGCATATGAATGTCTTGGAGATCATATACTGGGTCAGCTCTGTTACCTTTAGTTGTAATACAGAATTGTTTAACAATATTTGATTTCATCCCTGATCATGATGTTTATCCTATACACACACACACATGCACGCACACACACACAGACACAGACACAGACACACACACACACACACACACACACAGACACAGACACAGACACAGACACAGAAACGCATACACACACACGCACACACACACACACACGCGCACACACACGCACACAGACACACAGACCACACACACACACACACACACACACACACACACACACACACACGCACACACACACAGACACAGGCGCACGCACACACATGCACGCACACACACGCACGCACGCACACACATACACGCACACACACACACACACACACACACACACACACACACACACACACACACACACACACACACCTGTATACTATAGAAAAAGTAGTATATACTACAAAGATGACCCTAAACGACCCTTGGCTAAGCTCCGCCCCCCTTTGGTTATTGTTGCTAAGCTTTACAGAAAATTGCATGGAATTTTATTTAATTTGGAAAGACGGTTGTTTGGCTTTATTAATACAAACCAAAATACTGAAAACATGTTGTATCTTATACATCTTTGAAGTAATATGTACAGTTTTACATAGATGAATGCAAACCATTTGATGGCCTTTCTCAATGAATTTCCGCAATATTTTGAAACGCTCACAGAATCTGAAAATACAAAAGTGAGGAAAACACTTCAAGATTCCTCATCAGAGTTTATTTATAACATTGTGTTATTTACTTTTGATATTATTGTGATTTTTTTTTATTATTATCCAGCAAACTAAATATATGTTCTAAAAACATTTTAATAACGTTCTCATGAAGTTAGAAAATGTTATATCTGAATGTTCAAAACATCCAGTTTTTTAAATGTTATGTCATGCAATCATGAAGCGAATGCTCCATTGTATCATCTTGCAAACATTATGGGATGTTACTTTCTCTGAACATTCTGAAACAAGAAGTAACATTTAAAAATCGTCAGACAAACACGCAACGAAAACATTTTAGGTTTTTCTCCCCCATGAATGATGTATGAATGTTAAATAATGAGCAGATGTCTTTTAATGAACATTTTAACATCACTGGAAGATTGTTTGTTTATACCGTTGACAGAACCTCGTCTGAACGTTCCCTGTTGGCCGGGATATTATGTTTGATTTATTTACTTATTTAGTTGTTTGCATGCTTTGTTTGATTTGTTTGTTAATCTTTCCCCTGGCTCTTGATTTTTTCAGATTTTCTGATTTATCGATTGTTATTCTGTTATGCTTTCATCTGATCTGTTGGTAAAAAAAAAAAATCACCCATAGGAATGAAATGAGATTCAAATGAGTAAAATGTGCTCATAAAGCTGTAGAAACTCATTGGATATTATTATTATCTACTGTTTAGGAATAAAATAGTCTCTATCCTACGTCTTCTGCATCACCTCAAGTTTCCAGTCACTTAGTAGGCTCATAAACATCACATGAGCTTTACAGTAAATCTTTAGTCTGGTCGAGATTAGAGTAGAATAAGATAATCACAATAACTTTAAAATAAGACAAAGATCAGTAATCTGCAAACGTACTGATGAGACGTAGTCTAAGGGTGTGTTTGAGTTTCGTCTCTAGCTGTCGGTTCAGTTGTGAAGTGTGAGTATGAACTAATCTGTCAAACAAATCACACTGAACACAGCTGTCAAAGACTGGGAATTAACAGCCTTAACTAAGAGTTAACCTTTAGTCTACAGACACGAATGATCCCTCAAAGACAGCTTTGTGCAAAAACCAACTCCCAACAAACACTTCATCACACATGCACACGTCTCTCTCTCTCTCTCTTGCTGTAATCATCATTATGACACTTGTTTTGAAGTGTTCAGTCATTAAATGACAGGTTCTTGGTGCAGCGTTAGCATGACAGCAAACCTACACACGCAAAAGCGGCTCTTTGCTGAGTCCTGTCTTTCTATGTTGTCGCTTTCGGCCATTTTGGATCAGCAGCGAGATAATATTCTGCATCGACATTTACAAGTTGAGGTAATATTGAGGTAATCACATACCATTGCCAATATATCATCATATTTTGACTTTTAATATTGTTTTCTTTTGTGCTGAGCCAAATATAGACTGTTGAGGCAATATTTGAGTCATGATTTTTACAGCATAAACGGTGTCCCTTAACAACAACACAAAACACGGCTTTAAATTAAAGAAATGCCAAGGTTAAATAGCTTGTATATTAATAGAAATGACTTACATAAATATTGCATCAATAATTCTTTCTGCAGAATTTAATGATTTCACACCTTAGAAACTGCATAGCTCAAAACAGTCAAATTACCATAGCAACTGGATAGCAACGCCCAGGCAACCAGTAGAAATACACAAACAAACACGTAGCCATGTGTTGAAAACCACTGACATTATGTTAGCAACCATATAGCAACACCCTGACAACCACATAACAAAACAGTTAGAAAATAACAACTCTCAGTGCCCTAGAAACATGATACAAACTCTCATAAATCATAGTAACTTAGAAACGCCCTGGAAACACCCCATAATACTCTAGCAACTGCATAGCAATGTGCTAAAACCCATTGACATCATATGAGTAACCACATAGCAACACCCTGGCAACAGCAAAGAACACACAACACCTTAGAAACTGGGTAGTAACGCCCTGGCAACCACTTTCAGCAGCCTGGGAATGGGCCCAAAACCATTTTATCACCTTAGCAACGCCATGGAAACACTCCATAATACTCTGGCCACTGCATAGCGATGTGTTAAAAAATACTCATACTGCCTTAGCAACTGGATTGAACCCCTAGCAACCACGTTCAGTATCTTATCAACTGCATAGCAATACCCTGGTAACCACATTGCATTGCACTTAAAAAAAAAAAAGTAAAACTCACATTACCTTAGAAACTGGGTAGTAACGCCCTGGCAACCACTTTTAGCAGCCTAGGAATGTGCCCAAAACCATTTTATCACCTTAGTAACGCCCTGGCAACCACACCCAATAGTCTAGGAACATGCTAAAAACCCTCATATCACCTTAGCAATTTAACCACGCCCTGGAAACACCCCATAATACTTCAGCTACTTGAGAAATGTATTAAAATCCACTGACATCATCTTAGCAACCACATAGTAACACCTTGGCAACCACATAACAATGTATTTTAAAAAAACTAAAAACAAAACAAGTCACAATACCTTAGAAAGTGGGTAAAAACACCCTGGCAACCGCTCCCAACAGCCTAGTAACTTTGCAATGGCCTGGAAACACCCCATAATACTCTAGCAACTGCATAGTAATGTGTCAAAATTTACTGACATAATCTTAGCAAGCACATAGCAACACCCTGGCAACCGCATAGCAATGTACTGTACTGGAACAACAACAACAACAATTCACATCACCTTGGAAACTAGGTAGAAAAACCCTGGCAACCATAGCCAAAATAGCTTAGCAACACCCTGGGGATGTGTGTTACTAAATCAAATCAGCATTATTCCAAGAAAACCTGGCGACTGCATTTCTAACACTCAGAAATGTGCTACATTATAGATGGTGGCTAGAATTAGATTGTGTTTTATTAACTTCTACACCTAAACCTACCCCTTACAATAATGCAAAAACAGTAGTTATTGTTGTACACTGTGACAAAAATGATGCTATATTTGATGTGTAGACTAATCTGTATACCATCTAGCCTTAACTTGCATTATGCTGTGATCAGAACTTGTCTGAGGTCAAAGGTCAGAGTGTGTTCTGATGCTCAGGATGAGTGTTTCATCTGATATTAAACGCAATAACGTCTTCTTCTTGTTCTCTGGCATGTGGGGACAAGTGCCAGGGTGAATCCCAATTCTCTGTCTTAACTCCTACCCCTTAGTTGTGCGCGTTCACGTGAGAGTAAGGGCTAATTCTGGTTTTGATCGAGGGGTAGGGGTAAGAGGAAGGGGTAGATACCCTTTAAAACCAAGCATTTTCACGAGCTTACTTGAAACCAAGGGGTACCCAGAACACACTGCGGCCAGATCATCCAGAGAGTATTTTCAGCTTCAATAATTGATTTATGGCCATCTATCAGAGCGCCTGACCTCTGTTCTGGAAATCAACAGGCTTGAACTGGAACGACGAGGAGACGAGTGAAGCCTCGACGGCTCTCAATGAGGCCATTGTGTGTGAAATATGCCGTGATTCATACACAGAAGATGTAAGGGGGGTAAATATCTGCAGGGAGAGTACGTTGTGTTTGCTTTGGAATGAAATCATGATCAAGTTATGCCACATTTATCACTCTGATGCATCATCACACTTTCTGCAAGCTTTTTATTTTTATGTGTAAAACAAAAAAAGCATTTTAGATTAGACCAATTAAAACATTTAGACTAATATATTCCACATTTGTATTTGACAGTCTGGGTTATAAGTGTTTTAGCATTGTATTCAATAACTCATCCTATAATTTATTACGTAGCTCTTGTCATTTTACTATGAAAGCTTGTTTCTGTCACATAATAATAATTATACAAAAAATGAATTGCAACTTTTCATTTAACAATTCTGACTTTTATTCCCACAATTGCTTGATTAAACTCGTAATCGTGAGTTAGAGTCACAACTGCTATTTAAAAACGTGAGAGTTAAAGAAAATGTAAGATGAAAAGTCAAAATTCAGTTTTTAATTTTATTGTGGAAATATAGGAAGGAAACAGAACGTATTCCTCAGAATTAGACTTTTAACTCGCGATTGCAAGAAAAAAGTCAGAATTGCAAGTTATGTGCCGCGATTCTTCTCGCAATTACAAATTTCTATTCTGCAATTCTAACTTTATAACTCATAATTGCGACCAACTCTGAGAAAAAAATCTGAATTACAAGTTTCTGTCATAATTCTGAGATATAAACTCCCAGTTGCGATAAAAAAAGTCTGAATTGCGAGAAAAAAGTCTGAAATGCAAATTTATATCTTATAATTCTGAGTTTATTTCAGAAAAATTATAAGAAAAATTTCTGAAAAATTTTAGAATATTTCAAAACAATTTTTTTTCTATAACAGAAAAAAAGTTAGTATTGTAATAAAAACGTCAGAATTGCAAGAAAAGTTTATATCTCGAAATTCCGACTTTATTTCTTGACACTTTTTTAATGCACAATAGAGTTTATATCATGCAATTCTGAGAAAAAAAAGTTAGAATTATGAGAAAAAAATCTGAATTGTGAGAAAAAAGTCTGAAATGCAAATTTATATCTTATAATTCAGAGTTTATTTCAGAAAAATTAAAATAACAATTTCAGAATATTTAAAAAAATAATAATTCTATAACAGAAAAATGTTAGTATTGCAATAAAAACGTCAGAATTGCGAGAAAAAAGTCTGAAATGCAAATTTATATCTAATAATTCAGAGTTTATTTCAGAAAAATTTAAATAAAAATTTCAGAATATTTAAAAAAATAATAATTCTATAACAGAAAAATGTTAGTATTGCAATAAAAATGTCAGAATTGCAAGAAAAGTTTATATCTCGAAATTCCGACTTTATTTCTTGACATGCTACATTTATATCTTTTTTAACGCACAACAGAGTTTATATCATGCAATTCTGAGAAAAAAAAAATCAGAATTGTGAGAAAAAATGTAATGTTTTATTCGTTAGCGTAAATGAGCTTCCATGTTTTGCAGACTCTTTCTAGGACAATGCTTTGATGATGACAGTAAACCTTGAATCTGTTGGGCAAGCTTCTTCATCCACTGCTTCAGTATAAGGACACATCAGAGCTTCATAACAGCTACTGACTCAAATAGGAATGAACAAACCTTAATGTGTGAGATAATGCACTAGAAGTCATATATCCACACCCATGAGAGCCACATGTGTGTCGTCACTGGGTGGAAGTGTGCTAGTGGGACAAACTCTGACATGCAATCTCTGCCTCAGATGTGCAATGCAACAAAGTGCAATGATTTGATGTTTTATAAGTAAAATATGAGTGTTGCTTGGCTGTACAAAATCGATCACCATAGTGTTTAGGTTTTGGTGTTGCAATGCCGTCTACATGGTGTTTTATACTAGAGCTGCACGATTGAAATAAAATATAAACTGTGATATGGCTTATTGTGATAATCAAATTACAAAGGCTGTGATTTAAGTGAATAAATACATGCACTGTGTTTTATTCTGAAGCACGACAATATGTTCATTTACATGTGATATGAACAAAAGTTTTAAAGGCTCCTGCCAAAATAAAATTGATGATTTAAAAATTCAAAATTAAGAAATTAAGACATCCATGAATATTAGTACAGTAATTTTACATTTATACTGTAAATTATAAAGGTTTCTGTATTATATTTTTAAGACCCAATTACTTTACAGTGAAATATTACAATAGTAAGTTGTTTTCATTACATTTTATTTAGTAGTAGTAAAATAAATAAATACATAAATAATACAAAAAACGTTATTTTATGGTACAATTATAGTTATTATTATTTTATAATATTTCAGTAATATTTCTTATTTTGTTTAATATTTATTTTAATAACAATAATAACAACAAATATTTTACAGTATAAATGTTTTTATATAATTGTATTATTAATTTTATTTAACAATAGCAATAATTAAATTTTATAGTATAATAATAATAATAAAGATAAAAATAATTACAATTATTATTTATGTGTTTATACGATATAATATTACAATATTAATATTTAGTTTGCTATTTTTAATAATAACAATTATAATAGTAATAATCATATTAATAAAATAACTTTATTTTAGAAAAATACCACTACTTATATATTCTATATAAATTTTTTGGTTCAATTTTTATCCTAAAACTTTCTACTAGAGTTTTTTACTGAAATAGTGTTCTGGTTGTTGTCTTCCCATCTCAAATGAAAAGTCTCTGACTGCGAGTGCACATCCTAATCTATGATTTAATTCCTTGTCATTGGTGTAATCTTTGTGCACTTAAGCTCTGCAGAACTGCTCTAATAACAGCATTCGGTTTTATCTCTCAGACATGCCAAATGCACACGAACACAAAACTAATGCCTCGTCCAGACAGTTTCCCATGCTTGAGTTATTCGTCCAGACTCCTGAAAGCCTCCGCAGGAGCGGATGAAGGCCAATTAGTCTTATATCTGCTTCACTTCAACAGTTCTTCCAGGAAAGCCCCGTGGCCCTCGAGAGAGCCTCCCGCATTCGCTCTGTCCCGTCTGAAACTATTACACATGGGGGTCTACCAGCAGGGTCAGTCGAGACTATAACTCACGGACTACATCTCAGTCGTTAAACCTGTACATAAAGAGCACAATAGCTCTGGAGCTGTTACAGCAGAATGTGTGTTGCTTTAAAGAGGAGGAATTTAAGCGTTGAGAAAGATGTCTAAGCTAAAGTCACTGCTGTTAAAACTTAGTGTTGTGCATTTTTTCTCATTACTTTTATCCACCACAAGGATTTTAAAATGTCTTTGTTTAAAGCCACGAACCAAATCAACCAGCTGCATGTGAATAACAACACAACAATATTTGATTTTAAGCCAAGAATTGTTTAAAAGACTGTGAACTTAACAGAGGGAAAAACTACAATACCACGAAGCATTGCAAATGATTCAATCGAATTAAAAACAATGGAGAAATGTTGAATCAAAGATGTTGACTGTGCATATAGAAACTATTTTTTAATGTTCATTGCAAAATATGCATATACCAGCTCCTTGCTTGAGTCAGTTCTCTGATTGGTGGATATTTCTCTGTTTTCCACTATGAATTCCACTTTTAAACATGAATATGTTAAAAAAGTGACTGATGGCTTGAAGAAAAGCATATACGGCAACCTCATAGTTCACAGAAAGCCTGTTTTTAACAGTTTTAAGGAGAAAATGAATGGGATTTTTACTTTCGGGAATGGCTGTTGCTGTCTAGTTGCCCATGCAACTTCTATTCCAGTGGATTTTCCCATGCGTGTTAATGCTTCAGCCCATTCAAACACCTGCTGGGGCCATTAAAGGGGCCAAATCTCAGTGAGAAATAACACATGACTGGAAAACAACACCTGACCCTTTCCTCTGGGTGTTCAAAATCCAGGTAAGCGATTAAAACCCAGAGTGAACATGTTCCTGAGAATCACTGACAGTAACTCCAAAGCAAAGACAGCAGAAGTGAGCAAAAGCCGAGACGACATGCCGTCTTCCACGTCGAAAACAAACAAGAGAACAAACCCAAAAGCCCAGCGCTAATGGAATATGCCTGTGGTGCTCTCCAGCATCAGAGCCAAACTATGTCAGAAGTAATTACGGTTTGCAGGGCAATAACAAGTCATTTGTGGAGTAATTGTATCCACACCCAGGCGGTGCATTCCACTATCAGCAGCTTTCCATAGCATCAAATACAGCTCATATGAAGTACGGCTAGTATAGATACCTACAGCGCAAGCAGGGACATACAAAACATGAGCCCTGTGGGATGCAAGCATACAGTAAATAAAACCTTCTACAGAATGGCTTTCTTACAAAACCTAGTGAGATGTCTCCAAAGTCAGCATCTTACCCAAGATAGAACCTCAAAAGTTCATTCGGATTCATTCTAAAGTACATAAATGTATATGCAAATACTTGATTTTTGTAGGCCAACCCATAAGTGTGCATCACTCGACAAAAACCCAATATTAGTTTTTGGATTATTGCAGAAAATAAGCTCTGTGGCCAACAAAAGTTCATGATTCTTACACATTTTGTTCATCGTGACAATCTTCACAAATGAAAACAACATTGAAGCCTAAATACAATTGTCAGAAGTCAAAAGCTAAACATAGACTATAAATGACTTCTACATCACAACCATTAAGGTTCATTCACCCCAGACGTGAATGAAGGGTTAAGCGTGAGGGATTTATATGTTAAGTCAATGCAAAGACGCGATAGACATCCTATAACACAAGGCAGTGAAAGAGACTAGTGAGTTGTTTGCTTGTTTGGTGTGATCAGTGTTGGGGGTAACGCATTACAAGTAATGAGAGTTACATATTCAGATTACTTTTTTCAAGTAACTAGTAAAGTAACATATCACTTTTTTGAAAGAAGTAACACCAGTTACTTTGTTTTCCCATTTAATGACTGACAGCTCAAAGTGACAAACAAGTAAGCCCAGTCCAGATCAAAAAAATAACACAAATGTAATGCAACATAAAAAGTAACCAAGTAATGCTAATTGACTGATGTTTTTTTAGGTTGTAGAATAAAACATGAAAGAATTTTGAGCTGGTGTTCACCTTATTTCAGGCTATAAACCATAAACCCATAAATACAATTATTTACTTCAGGACAAAGGAACTTAACTTAAATTATTAAAACACTTTATCCTTGCACCAGTTTAGAGAGTTTGATGTTAGCAAATTGCTAAAATAAGAACAAAATGCACATTCAACAACCGGGTAAAACAAAAAAGAAAAGACAATAGAACAAAAAGGCACATGTGCTTTCATAAAACAATAACATTTGTTCTTTTTATATAGCGCAGCAGTGGTTAATGGACCATGCTATCTAGAAAAACCTGGACTTCACTCTTACAAATAAAGCTGCTTCATGATGCCATAGAAGAACATTTTTGTCTAAATGGTTCCATAAAGCTTTAACATCAGTTTCACAAAAAGTTATTTGTGGCGAAAGAAGGTTCGTCAGGTTATAAAAAGGTAAGAAAGAGGTGTTCTTTGACTGAATGGTTCTTTGAGGAAACAAAAATGGTTCTTCTATAGCATCGCTGTGAAGAACCGTTCAGCACCTTTATTTTAAAGAGTGTTCTTGGGAAAACAGTCCTTTTCAATTCTATTGAGCTAACATTTAATTAAATATATCTACAAATCAGCAATTTCTCAGAGTCCTAACTCAAATTTGCAATGCATTCTGGGATTATAATTTGGCCTAAATGCGGCGCCTTACCTTTTTGAACAACCTTCAAGCCGGGAGCGCCTATAATGAGTTAACATGCCCGTCTGAAACAGAGCAGATGACTCCTTAACATTACACACTGTCATTAAGCGTCTGCTTGTCATGACCTGTTTACTAAACACTTTCATGTAAATGTCAAGAGTTTCAATTGACGCAGCAATGGTTTTGCTCATGAGTGTAATTATTATTATACATAAAGCAGCAGCACTTCAGAGGGTTCAAACTTTGAAGACCCTGTTCATAAATATGGGCAGCGTAGGATCTTTTCATCTTAATACTGAAGACGGTGCCAACCGCAGTAAAGTGTGTCGCTCCAGGAAAACGTCTGGAATGATAGAGTGCAGATTCCACTGTTATTCTGCTCCAGATGATGGAGGAGTAGTTGGGAATCAAGCTGGGCTGTAAATCGCTATCAGACTGACTCCACGAGTGGCTTCAAAGGTTCAGTGCGCATCAGTATGTTGTTTCTGTGTCAGCTGACAGTAATGGATGGTGCAACCGGCTTCGTCTAGACAGAGGATACAGCAAATGTCAGCGTTCTGAAGAAATCCCAATGCACATGTAAACACACAGTACAAAAACAGATCAGTTTTGGGTAGATGTGTTAAGAACATTTTGCTAATGTTCCCGTTAAGTTATAAAAACTGAGTTCTCAAAGCTTCTTTGTAGATGCTTTGGAAACCTTTTTTTCCTGGTTATGTAAATGTTAAGAGAACATGTTACTTTTGAGTCTTTTCTGAATATTCTAAAACAAGTGATGTTGTTAAAAAATGTTAGATGAACTAAAGTGTTTCAAAATAAGTTCCCTGAGCTATATATTAATAATGTTCTCTTTCATAGGTTCACTCGATGCTGCATAAAGCTTACATGCTTTGGGAACGCCTCTAGGTGTGCCGATTGTCTGAAGCCCATATAGAATCACGCCAATTCATTGGCTGATGGCGCGGATGCCGCCCTAGATGTTCTTACGTCGTCTCCTTATACTGGCCAACGCACCATCTGCTCCTCAGATTTCTCTGCCTTCACGAAGCAGCCATATTAACCATTCTGTTGCGATTTTTCTGGCCTGGTTTCGATCGATTTTCTTGGATTCCTCCTCATTTGTACTTCGGCGACTGAAGTAGCAGAACTCTATTCTACTCGCGGTGAAGTGCTATGGAGTATAGTCGCTGTCAATCACCGTGTGCTCACTTTATCGCGAGCGACAACCCGCACAGTAAGTGTGTAAAGTGTATGGATTTTTCGCATGCACGTGAGGCAGTTTATGGAGTGTCAAAATGTACATTTTGTGAGATCCTCCGTCTCAAAACCCTCCGCTCTAGGCATGAGGTTTTTGAAAGGGAGTCATCCGTTTTTCTCTGTCGTGCCCCGGAGCCCTCTGCGACCTTCCGTGAATCCGCAACCTGGGGTTTTGGATGTGGAGCTCAAGGCAATGGAGAGCGAGCAGACCTGGATGATTGGGATGATTGGCTCATTCTGGCCCACTCCAGGGAGTTAGTGAGTTGTCACAGAGATATCATCCTCCGCCACATTCATGCTCTTGGCCTCAGAACAAACACCAAGAAGAGTGTTCTCTCCCCTTCTTGGCAAACGGTGTTTTTGTTCATATGCAGGCCCGTCTGGCTCCTGCCCGGATTTCCAGTTTCAACGCATGTTTGGCCCGCTTCAAACTAGGCCATCATGTCTCCGTGATCACTTGTTGCAGCCTCCTGTGCTGCCTCTAGGGTTGCTCCACATGAGGCCATTCCTTTGGTGGATGAGACTGTTGAGGATCCGCTCCACAGGATCAGCCACTCGCCTAATCAGGGTGTCGCCTAATAGGTGCGATTCATCGTCGCCACAAGGTTACGACGGACACATCAATGACAGGCTGGGGCGCGGTCTTCGAGGGCAGACCGGCGTGCGGGGTTTTGACAGGAGAGTTCCTGGCTGGAGCTCAGAGCCGTCTTCCTGGCACTGATTCACTTTCTTCCCTCTCTCAGGAGGTGTCATGTGATAGTCAGGACAGACAACATGGCGGTGGTGTCCCACATAAATCACCAAGAGGGTTCACGGTCGCACCCTGAACAGGCTTGCGCGCCGTCTTCTCCTTTGGTCTCAGGACAAGTTCCACTCCTTGAGAAAGGTTCACGTTCCGGGAGTTTTGAACCTCGCAGACGACTTTCTGTCAAGACAGAAGCTCAGGCCGCGGAGGGATGTTGAACCGTCAGACAGTAGCCCAGATTTCGGATCTGTTCGGCGAAGCGGAAGCGGAGCTCTTTGCATCGCAGGAGTCGTCCCAATGCCCGCTTTGGTTCTCCCTGAGTTCCCCGGCCCATCCTTGGCCGAACGTGAGACTGTACGCGTTTCCGGCAGTAAAGCTCATTCCGGCAGTCCTGTGCAGGGTGAAGGAGAGCGGTGTACGTCTCCTACTCATAGCCCATACTCTGGCCATCCCAGACGTGGTTCTCAGAGCTGATTCCCCTTCTGTATTGGTCCCCTTGGGAGATTCCGACCAGGCAGGACCTGATCTCTCAGCTTCAGGGCAAGATCTGGCATACTAAACCCAAGACCTGGAAGCTGTGGGTATGGCCCATCCAGGGCAACGGGCTTTGATCTCTAGTCTTCCTGCCGAGACCAGAGCCCCCGCCACTAGGAAGCTGTACTATTTTAAATGGAGAGTCTTTGAGTCTTGGTGTTTGGCATTTTAAAAAAAAAAAAAAAAATCTTGGTTATGCAAACGTTCAGTGAACATTCCGTTTGATCATTTTGCAGACATTTTAAGAATGTTACTTTTGAATGTTCTCTGAACGCTCTAAAAACAAGTAGTTACATAAAAAAAGTTAGTTTAATGAACAATGTATAAATAATGTTTTGAGAACACTATTAAGGACCAGAGAATTCTGAATGAGTGTTCTCTTAATGTTACATAGAACGGACTTCAACTTCATCTGTTAACTCTTCTAGTCTTTCTTTAAAAACACTTTCCCTTAAAATGTGTTAGAATAGTTTGCACGAGCGATTATAAACACAATGAGGTTGTAAAAATGACTATTAAGTAGTTTTCTTGTTTGGTGTGATGACATTTATTGTCTCGACAACCCAGTTATGCACTTTTCAGGACGAGTAAAAGCTTTTAAAAATCATAAATCATAAAAAGGGGTAATACTGATGTGTTTTATGTCGTAAAGTAAAAATATATTGAGCTTGTGTTAACCACAGATCTTATCTCAGGCTTTAAATAAAAAAACATGTCTTTGAGACAGTGGTGGTCAGTAACGAAGTAAAACTACTTCGTTACTGTACTTAAGTACATTTTTCAAGTATCTGTACTTTACTGGAGTAGTTTTATTTTGAGTAACTTTTACTTTTACTTCACTACATTCCAAAGCATAAGATCGTACTTTTTACTTCACTACATTTCATAAAACATATCGTTACTCCTTATAATACATCACATGCTCCGAGACGCAGAAGCGGTGTCTGATTCATGAACAAACTGATTCTTTTCAATGAACCTGTTCAATCGGTTCGCAAATCGCAACAAACGATTCATTCACCCGATTGCAGCTGTTCTCGAGTCGAGTCACTAATTCAAATGATCCGTTTAGAGCGAGTCTTCTTCAGTGAACTGAACTCACAAGTAAAGAACCGGGAGATCTCGTGAGCGCGCGCTACTGATGCTGTGAAAAGTAAGTTACTAATGTCGAATTTTAAGATTAATTATTGTAACTGAAAATAATATTTAGGTCAAAACTGTCAGTTGTTTGTGAACTAAATCTGCTGTAAAGGGTGATCTATTTAAGCCCACTGAAATGCTTGACTGCAGACAGATCAACATCAGTGTCTCTAACGTTATGTTTTAGGTCAAAAAACAAAACATTAAAATAACACCGATTAAATAAAATAACTCATGCACGTTCATATTCCCCGCTGCTGTAACGTTAGCAGTTTTATTAAAATGCTATGCATTTAGACCTATGTGACGTCTGTTTTTATATTGTTTATCAACAGTATACATTTGTATATTGTTCAGATCAACTAGCCGAGTAGACAGATATGAATGTTTATTCATAACCATACTGAAAATAAGTAAATATTGTTAGCTGATGTTAACTGTCTAGCTAACAAGCTTGCTGGTGCTAAGTTGAGGAAATGTTTAGATATAAAGTCCAAATATCTTTCTTCAGCCACCTAGATAGATTCCATCTGAGGGAAAAAGAAAGGATGTGATGTTCAGAACATAGTAACTACAGTAATTATCAGAGTGGGAAGTGATGCCCTCTGGGGGCATTTGGCCAGGGGTGTTTTTACACCACAGACAAGGTTTGAGAAGAAAAAAAATCATTATGAAAATATAATTAGATTTTCCTTAAACTTTTCTTCCTAATTTCAGGCCTAATTCTCATGTCATATATAACTGACGTTCTGCAAAACAACAAGTTCTAAAACACGTTTTTCTTCCTGGTGAAGATTAGATGGTGAAATCTGTTTTCTCTCAGGTACATGACAGTGTAAGCTTCACAGTGAACATTACTACATCACTCTCATCAACGTAGTCCAGATCAACAAAATATATATCTTGACTCTATATAGTGGTTATTTTGGCAAAAACCCAGGTATTTTGGACAGTATGATTATAAAAATATGTGCTAATATAAAATTAAATAAAGTAGTCTATATAAAATTGCAAAATAAATCTGTCTATCAGTACTTTTTTACTTAAGTACATAAAAAATTGAGTACTTTTGTACTTTCACTCGAGTAAAATTGAAAAAGCAGTACTTTTAATTTTACTGGAGTAATATTTTATTATACGTATCTGTACTTTTACTCAAGTACTTGATCTGTGTACTTTGACCACCACTGCTTTGAGAGAATACCAACTAAAAATATGTTCTAGTTTTTCTAACATTCCCGTTAAGTTATGAAAATGGTATTTCTGAATGTTCTTTTGACATTCAAAATGTCCAGTTTGTTTTAAATGTTTTCCTTGGTTGCGTAAATGTTAAAGGAACGTCCCATTGTATCATTTTGCAAACATTATGGTAATGTTACTTTTGACTGTTCTTCTGAAACAAGTTGTAACATTTAAAAAATGTTACATGAACATCCAACTAAAACGTTTTTCAGGAAAAACCCAACAATGTGTAATGATTGTTTTTGTGGTAATGCTTTGAGAACATTATTAAAGACCAGATAGTTTGAAGTGAACATTCTGTTACTGTTACAGGAAGAACGTTTGTTCATATCTTTGAGAGAACTTCACCAGAACATTAGCCAGTGTTGTGAAATGTTCCCTGTTAGCTAACTGTCCTCACCTACTGTATGTGTGTCAAGATGTTTTCTTCCTTTACCGCAATAACAAATTCAGTGTCCAAAATATTTAGGGGATGCTCTTTCGTGTTTTCCACATCCACATCCGTTTTCCATGGCTGGAGGAGTTAAGAAAACAAGGAAGCTTGGTTGAATTATGTATATTGATGCTCTTATGATTTAGCTGCGCACAAACTGATCCAAAGCATTCTATTGGCTGGCAGCGTGTATTAGCATGGAAACCCTCAATCAAGGATGTGGGAAATGTTGGAATTAGCCGATTTTCCAAATGTTCCACATGTTTTCCTGCGTCGGGTTTTTGGCCCTAGACATCTCATCTAAAATCCACGATGAGTTCAACAATAAAGTGACTATTATTAAACTATTAAACAAGTGAAGATATCCTGCCCAAAAAATCAAAATAACACCGGTACACTTTTCATTTTCAGAGAAACATTTTAGCTCATCTGACAAACTTTTAACTCCAAATAAAGTTTGACACCCATGTTTGCTTTGACTCTACTTAAAAGCCAAGATCAGCTGCGCTCGCAGAGTCAGATCTTATCTGACGCTTGTGAAGTTTACTGTTTGAATTCAGTTATTCAGTGATGGAAAACATCTGCTGAGATCTGATCTTGCTTCAGTTTGTTTGCCTCTCGGGACAATTTATTGCGTTTGATTACATAAGACACATTTCCAAAAAAAGAATGAGGTAGAAAGCAAGGTGGAAACCTAAAGAAACGACAGATTGTTTCATCATGGGGTTGGCAGGTGAAGTTATTTGGATGGGTTGGGTGGGTTGTGTTTATGGGTGTACCTCGTTTTGTTCTGGAAAGATGGAAGGCGTTCCTCAAACTTCAGCTGCTGAGTTTATTGATGAAATGTATAAATCCAGCTAACATTACGTATTAATAATGTTTTTGTGCTAACATTTTGCGAACATTAATAAAGACCAGAACACTTTGAATGAAATTTCTAGTAATATTACTGGAAAAACGTTCGTTCATAACTTTGAGAAAATCTTAACTAACAAAAATATGTTTTAAGAACATTTTGCTAAAGTTCCCATTAAATTGAAAACGGTTCCCAGTTGTTTTTATTTTTAATTTTAACATAAATTTTTTTATTTAAAAAAAAGCTTTTTTTGTTGTTATGCAAACTTTAAGGGAACATTCCATTTGATAATTTTGCAGACATTATAAAAATATTACTTTTGTAAGTTCTCTGAACGCTCTAAAAACAAGCAGTTACATTTAGAAATGTTTCAAACACGTTTAATGAACAATGTATACATAATGTTTTGAGAACACTATTAATGACCAGATAATTCTGAATGAGTGTTCTATTAATGTTACATAGAACGGACTTCAACTTCATCTGACAACTCTTCTAGTCTTTCTTTAAAAACACTTTCCCTTAAAGCTTGTGTTAGAATAGTTTGCACGAGTGATTATGTTCACAACAGCGAATGTTCACACAACTCTCACTAACGTTTTTAAATGTTAGAGCAAAGTGTTCTTAGAGTAATGTTTATGGAACACTGTTATAACGTGATTAATATTTGATATGCGATCTCATAACGTTGAGAAATGATTCTTAGAACAACATTCTGAAAAGATCAATGTTTTAAGAAACTTTTTTATAACCTTTAGTATTTCTAAATCAGTTTCAGTTTCGCTAAAGGAAGGTTAATTCATTGCTAAATGACATTGTGATGCCTTTGACACAAAATTGTGACACAGCAATTGTGTTACTGCACCATCTATTATGTTAATATGAAGGAATTTTCCATATTGATTTTTCACAGTTTTTTTATTTAGTTTTTTACCTGCATTTTAATTGACTCCCTGTATTTTGTGTTTTTGGGTTACAGGGTTACAATGGATAACGGTGTCTTAGAAAATTACTAGTAGCTTTTCCATTTTTCTAGGTATTTTTGTTACAGTGTACTAACTTATTAATAATCGCAGGTACGCAGGTAATAATCAAGGTTTATCATATATAAACAATTATTCAATTATTATTATAATTATTATTATTAAATCTAACAATTTTAAATGTGACGTGTGCACTGCTAGACATATTTGGTTTCCTCTTTTTGTGTAATTTAGATTAAAAAAATGTGTCTTTTTATCGTCACTTTAATATAAGTTGCTAAAAGTTTCCAAATAAAATTTTAAAATAGCTCAAATTGTTGCTAGGTGCTTTTGTAAGAAAAGTTGCAGAAACACTGAACCTTTAAATAAAATTACAATCACAACAAGAAACATTTGTAGAATTATAAAAATCAATGTTCAAAGAACATTACATTTTGGGTGAAAATAAATTTGCTGTAAGAATTGTCTTTGTAATCTTTAAATAACGTTTTAATCACAACAAGAAAACTGGACATTTTAATGTTTTTAGAATATAAACAAAAATAAGATCAATTAATGTATCAAATGTGTCAAAAAGTATCAAATAATGTTACATTTTGGTTAAAATAACATTAATAGAATGTTGTAAGAAAGATTTTTGATACCTTTAAAAAACTTTACAATCATGACAAGAATTTTTTTAAATAACGTTCCCTCAAGGTTTTTAATAACCTAAATGTATCAGCTGGGAACGAGACATACTAAATGAATGCATCAAAAAAGCCTTGGCAGAAAGAGCATGTGCTTCTCGTTACTGTCAAATGTTATTTCATGCCGTTTAATATGACATAACATTTGCCTATTCACTGCTTGTACATATGAAATCATATGCTTTTGATGAGAAAACACAATATAAATATCCTGGTTTTATTGTTTCTACTCAATTTGCAGTGAAGTAATTAGTTTTCTGCTCAAATGGTGTTTGCTGCTCTCTATGGTCGTTTTACAAACAGTCATATGAAGGATTCTCAGGCCGTCATTAGAATGTAATTCTGCTTCCTGAAGAAGGAAAAGGCTTGTAAATGTCTGGGGGTGTAATGAGATCCGCGTGAAATGTGTGTGAGACAAAGCCCGACCCAAACCGCAGGCCTGCTGTGCCCTGCTTCAAACGACACACCGGGAAAATACAAATATACAAGTCAAACTCTTTCAGTTCTGAATATTACTTCATAAGACTTGGACTAGCAAACAACCTCCCAGAACACTATAGCAAAAATTACTCAGTACACCAATTTCATTTTCTTTTCTATTGAACACATCATGGATAAGATGGATAGCGCTTTTTGAGGACAGTTGTGAATATTCAAAGAGTCTGCAGATGTTAAAGGGTTACTTCACCGGATGAAAATTAGCCCATGTTTATCCTCGAAGCATCCTATAGGTGCATATGACTTTCTTCTTCCAAACGAATCCAATCGGAGTTATATTAAAGATTGGCCTTGTTCTTCTAAGCTTTATAATGGGAGTATGTGGGTGTTTTTTGTTCAACAGTCCAAAAGAAGTCAAATAAAGTGCATCCATCCATAATAAAACATGCTTCGCACGGCTCCGGGGATGAATAAAGGCCAAATGTAGTGAATCCATGCGTTTTTGTTAGAAAATATCCATATTTAAAGGAGTCATCGGATACAAAATTCACTTTATAAGTTGTTTGAACATAAATGTGTGTTGTGTTGTCTGTGTACTCATCCATCCTATAATTATAAAAATCCACCAAGTGATTTAAAATAAAATCCCATTTCTCAAATCAAGCTGTTCTGAGATGCTGTCAGGGTGAAGTAGTTCTGCTCAGGCCCCTCCCACAATAGTTGATTGACAAGGCCGTTTTACTTTAGCCCCGCCCCCCTGAGTGAGCTGAGAGCTGTCCGCTTCCGGTGCAGGGAAGACAAGATGTCTCTGATTAAGCGATTGAAGTGAATAGTTGTTGGATGTAATAATGAATACAGCAGTCAGCATTAACTCCTGATATCTGAGCTGCTGAAGACGCAGAGGATTAACGTCACTTTCATTTTGAAGTGAATGTGCCGATCCCGATCTGCCTAAAAGTGTTTATGTTTGTGCGAAACATTCGTGATCCAGCTTTATTTACAGAAGAAGTGAGCATGAGGTTTTTTATGAATCTTTGCAAATCACCTTTCCTAATAATGTGCTAGTTAGCCAGTTTCGCGGCTGAAGTTCAGTATGCACCATAGATATATATACCTAGATCTTCATTATCGGCTGTTTCTATGGGCCGTGATACGTAAGCCGTCCTCTATTTTTGTAACAGTCTGTGAATCTTTGAGTGCACTGACTGTGTGCGTCTACAACAGCAAGTTATGCGCTTGTATATCTTTGAATATTCATCGATTATTAAGGTGAATGTGAGATGGCTGACGCCTCAACGTATCTGGAGCGGTCGGATAGGGAATCTACACATATCTATGTTCTGCTCGTCACTCCACGGAAGAGAAGGGCGGAGTCAGCAGAGCTCATTAGCATTTAAAGCAACATGGACTAAAACGCTAGCTGAAAACAGAGCTGGTTTTTGACAGGGTAAAGAAGGTGTTTTTTACACAACCATTGAGAAATGATAACCAAAGTATGTTATAGACTTTTCATTAAGACCCTAACGAATTATACCAACTTGTGTAAAATGGGCATCTGATGACCCCTTTAAAATATTATAAACATTATTTTTCGCAACAGCTAGCGTATATGACAGTTACCGGAAGTGAGAGAAAAGTGTTTATATTGTTTTAAATACACTATCAAAAAATTCTTAAATTAAGATGCATTTACTAAAAACAAAATTAAGTGCATTTCGCTTAAAACATACAATTATCTGCCAGTGAAATACTCTTGTTTTAAGAATATTATACTTACCCCACTGGCAGATAAATGTTTTTATTTCCCTTGGAAACAAGACTAAATATCTTACGTCACTTATGCATCTTAATGTATAAGAATTTTTACATATTTTGACTAGAAACAAGACAAAGATACTAAGTAAGATAAGCCTTTTTTTGGAGTGTATTGGTATTTTTCTAACAAAAACGCATGGATTCGCTACAGGAGGTCTTTACTCACCCCCCGGAGCCGTGCGAGGCATGTTTTATTATGGATGGATGCACTTTATTTGACTTCTTTTGGACTGTTGAACACTCACATACTCCCATTATACAGCTCGGAAGAGCAAGGATACTTTTTAATATAACTTTGATTAGATTCGTCTGAAAGAAGAAAATCATATTCATCTAGGATGCCTTGAGGGTGAGTAAAACATGGGCTAACTTTCATTTTTGGGTGAACTAACCCTTTAAAGAGGAGTCAGACGCCGCTGCTTCTTTCTGAAGAGCTGCTAAACCTCCACAGGAAGTGGAATCTCGACAAGCGCAGGCATTTCCTGTGCCAGCCCAACATCAGGCCGCCGTTCTCATCCCTTCTTCTCTCTTTTCTTCCTCTTTTGTCCCGCCGGACACACCAACATGTCATTCTGACCCCCCAGAGAGAGTTCCCTGGGTTTGACCGTTCACTCAGAGACTCAGCTTCAATGCTCTCGATTCACGTTCCTGCTCTCATTCTGAATGATTCATCAACGCTTGTCTTCATAATCTTTCATTAAACTGTAACTTATTTCACCTCTGAAACAACACCCTGGAGGCCGAGTGGATGAGATAGTTCCAGGAGAGACACGTTCAGCTCGGACATGAAACAGATCAATTATAATAAGTTCATTAGAATAGAATAAATCTAAATTCTGAATATTCCCCCAGTGTTATATTAGTATCTTTAATATGATATTGTGGTTTTTATTGTTTTGAATAATTTTTTATTTTCTCTTTTCATTTCAATTCTATTCAAAGTTTTAGCTATTTTGTTGTGTGTGTTTTTGTCATGTTTTAATGTTTAGTAAAATGTATATATTTTGACTTTGTTTTTATTTTATGTTTTCCTTTTTTATAATTTTTTTTGTTTACATTTATATTCAGTAATTTATCATTTAGCAGAGGCTTTTTTCAAAGGGAGACATAATTAGATATAAACAGAAATCGAGTGTGCTAAAGTTTCAGCAATTTTGTTGTGTTTTTGTGGGGTTTTGACATTTAAAAAATGTTTATATTGTTTTGATTAATTTTAATTTCATTTTTAATTGTAGTTATTTTAGTATTTAAAACTTAAACTATGACAATTATAAAAAAACTTGTTGACTTGCAACTAACTAAAATAAAACAAGTAATATATATATATATACTTTTTGTTAACATCAATATTAATGATTCACCGTCATGTAATTCCAAACTCATATGCTGTTATTTTTCTGTGGAATACAAAACTTATTTTTATGAATTTATGAATTGCATTTCCATACAACAACAACTTTAAAGTGTCAAGCTCCAAGAAGAAAACCCACATAAAAGCACCATAAACTTTCATAACATGACTTGAGCTCTACATTTTAGTATTCTGGAGTCATAACATCTGTTTGTGACAGACCACAAATCTGTCATTCTGGGATCTTAAATCATTCCGATAAACAAAAAAAAGTGATGCATCAAGATTGTCGTCATTAGAGCTTGGCAGTCATGGTTACATTGAAAGGAAGCCCTGAGGCCGAGTAAACAATATCATATCTAATAACACTGAGATTCTAGCAAGAGTATCAGTGGAGACGAATTAACATACTTTAAGGGAGTTTTCCTGGTGAAGAAATCTGACTGCATTCCCATGACCAGCCGCACACGTTGTGATTTAAAGTCAAGGGCCACACACGCTCATGACCTACTGTTCTGGCCCTCTCTCACACAAACACACACACGCACGCACACACACACACACACACACACACACTCACACACACACACACACACACACACACACACACACACACACACACACACACACACACACACACACACACACACACACACACACACACACACACACACACACACACACACACACACACACACACACACACACACACACACACACAGACACACACACACACACACACACACACACACACACACACACACACACACACACACACACACACACACACACACACACACACACACACACACACACACACACACACACACACACACACACACACACACACACACACACACACACACACACACACACACACACACACACACACACACACACACACACACACACACACACACACACACACACACACACACACACACACACACACACACACACACACACACACACACACACACACACTCTCTCTCAGTGTAAGAGGAGCTTCCTCTTCTTCGTTCCGTGGCGTGTGGTTTGTTTATGCTGGACAGAGGCCACGTCAGGTCTGAAATAATGGGTGTGACACGTAAAGACAAACACATTGATTCCTGCTGACCGTAGGGAAGGTGTTTGTCCGAGCGTGATCAAAGGATGACCTGATATTCCTCTGTTATTCATCACATGCTTTCTTACTTGTGCAGGATCAAATCAGAATTGAGGTCAGAATTATGTCAGTGTTTAATAACTGAAGATGATCAACACTGATATAAATTAAAACAACTGAGAAAAATAAAGGAGCCCAGCTAATGTAATGTTCTGGCCATTTTATTGTATAGTTATGAACAATTATAACATCAATATAAGTTATTTAGTCTTTAATAATGTTCTCTAAACATTAGCAAAACAACATTATTTATACATTGTACATGAAATTAGTATTTTATTTCCCATAAATGTTTTGGACATTTGTCTATCATTTTTTAATGTTTCAGAATGTTCAGAAAACATTCAAATGTTACATTAATAAAATGATACAATAGAATCTGCATAATAATTATGTTCTTAGAACATTTCACTAATGTTCCATTTAAGTTCTGAAAGCATTTTTCCTGAATGTTCTCTGAATGTTCAACATGTCCAGTTTTTCAATGTTTTATAAAGTTTGTTTTTATTTTGACGTTATATGAATGTTCTGAGGACATTGTATCATTTTGCAAACATTATGGACGCGTTACTTTTGAATCTGAACATTCTGAAACAAGTAGTAACTTTAAAAATGTTCAGCAAACATCCAACAATATAACATTTCAAAACCGTTGAATTAACATTCTATTAATGTTACTGTAATAACTCTGAGATAATTAGTTCCCTGGCTGTAATGTGACCTAAAATTGCTATGAATATTAATGAATACTAATAGGATAGTGATCAAAAAGAACTCGTCATATGCAGATAAATAAATAATATTCATCAGTTTAATTGTAGGAATGATTGTTTGACCCACACTGATGTAAATGAAGAGCATGATTCAAACCAAAGAGCAAGACTATTTATTAAAGAAAGTATATTCAAATATTATAAAATACAGTTCTATGGCTGGTTAGGAATAATTATGGCTGTTATTGTTTTCAGATCACTGGCATGTGTGGCAAAAAGTTAACGAGTTCACATTACGTTAGTACATAATGGCATGATAAATGGGATTCCCTTACAGATGATTTCACATTGTTTTGTCATAAAATGATCAAGTGCATGTTAATTATTGTTCCCGCTCGAGATCTCTACACTTCACGGCAGTTTTAATTCAGATTACTGGAAAATCGTCTCATTTTTCTCTCAGTGTGATTCACACAAACAGTCTGGAGCAGCAGGTAGCCAATGAGAGCGTCAGCTGACAGATCACATGACCATTCTGTATGGATGCCACGCTGAGCCTTCTCATCCATCCTCACGCCTGCTCCAAAACAACACGTTCCCATGGGAAAGCCCTCGTCTGTAAATGAATACAGAGGGAGCGTGTAATGACTGAGAGCTGCTGTCATCGACTGGACCAGAGCATGACATTTACTCCGGACCGCTGCTCAACAAATGTGATTTTAACTCAACAACTCTCTCAAATAAAGCGTCGATCAGACGTACACACACGCACGCGCACGCGCACGCACACGCACACACACACACACACACACACACACACACACGCGCACACACACACACACACACACACACACACACACACACACACACACACACACACACACACACACACACACACACACACACACACACACACACACACACACACACACACACACACACACACACACACACACACACACACACACACACACACACACACACACACAGAAAACACTAGCAGATGAACTGTCCATGCAACAGTGCTAAAGACTGAATATTACAGAAACCAAAGCAGGATATTCAGTCCTGATCTAGTTTACTTAAACAGCCAAACAACGTTTCGTTTTTATAAGAGAATTTATGGTTTTATTCAAGTAAGACATTTATAATGTCACAAAAGATTTCTGTTTCAAATAAATGCTGTTCTTCAGAACTTTCTATTCATCAGTGAATCCTGAAAAATAAAATATATTAGTTTACACAAAAGTATTGAGCAGCACGACTGTTTTCTTATAATAATCAGAGATGTTTCTCGAGCAGAAAATCAGTATATTGTCATGATTTCTGAAGATCATGTGACACTGAAGACTGGAGTAATGATGCTGAAAATACAGATTTGATCACAGAAACAAATTACAGTTTAACACATATTCACACATTTTGATTGATGATAATATTTCATATTTTTGATCAAATAAATACAGCCTCATTGAGCAAATAAAACACGTCTTTTAAAACATCTTAAATACCCTGAACTTTTATTCTGTACTATGCCAAATCCTGCTCTTAATTAGTATCTTTATCTTGTATTTCAGTCAAGACATCTATCATACGAGATGCATTTACTGAAATACTAATACATTCATGTTGGAGTTCTTCACTTTTTCTCAAGTCAGGCCATTTTGTGTAGCATGTACTCTTAAAAATAAAAGTGCTTGACCGGTTCTTCACAGCGATGCTATAGAAGAACCATTTCAGGTTCCACAAAGAACCATTCAGTCAAAGAACATCTCTTTCTTACCTTTTTATAACCTGAAGAACCTTCTTCTGTCACAAAGAAGCTTTAGTGAAACAGACGATAAAGTTCTTTATGGAACCGTTTAGACAAAAGGTTCTTCTATGGCATCATGAAGCAGCTTTATTTGTAAGAGTGTACACACTTTTTCCTTTACAGTTTCCCTAGTTTCAGACACACAGGGGTTAACTGGATTAGCGTGACTTGGCTTCCCGTTCTTTATAAAGTACAGCATCAGAGATTGACATCAGGGCCGAGCTGAAGGAAGACGTCTGGGTGGGGTTAAGCGGAGAACAATGCCCAGGAAGAGCTGGCCGTCTCAGAGACCCTCGATGGAGAACTCTTCCTCTCAGGACACATGATTGGAGACTTCACAACGCTAACACAGCGCTTGATCTCTATGAGCTGACTCGGAGGGAGCATCTAGTAACTGCAGCCTTTGTTTGCTCTCTTATACGAAACCGCTGTGTCAATGTTATGAGCTTCTCAGGCCAGAAGAACTCTCTCAAGACCATCTTATCATCCTTTGTTTTCTTACAGTCCAGATACTTGTGCATTTCTAGGAAAAATCTTGATTTGTATCCATTTCGTTTGGTTCCGGCTAACAAGGGATGTTCCCAGAACGTTGTAGCAAGGTTCTTCCAGTAACATTAATAGAATGTTCATTAAAAGTTAACTAGTCTTTAATTATGTTTCTCAAATCTTAAGCACAAAAACGTCATTTATACACTGTTCATGGAACGTTTGCCTACACTCTTAAAAATAAAGCTGCTTCACGATGCCATAGAAGAACCCTTTTGTCTAAATGGTTCCATAAAGAACTTTAACATCCGTTTCACAAAAGCTTCTTTGTGGTGAAAATGTTCTTCAGGTTATAATAAAGAGGTGTTCTTTGACTGAATGGTCATTCTATATCATCTCTGTGAAGAACCGTTCAAGCACTGTTATTTTTAAGAGTGTAACATGTTTTAAATGTATCTCCTTGTTTTAGAACGCTCAGAGAACATTCAAAAGTAACGTTTTTCATAATGTTTGCAAAGTGATACAATAGAATGTTCTCTTGATGTTTGCAGAACTGAAGGAATAAAGTAAGTTCATGCTGTGAATAAATCAAAGATTAATGGAGTTCACTGAAAACTATTTCCTTTGAAACATGACGTGTAAATTTAACAAATAAAAATAATAATAATAAAGTAACACATTGAATTCATCATGAAATTTAGAAGTAGAAAGTCTGAAATAGTATTTTCTTGTAAAATATACTGAAGCCTGTTTCTGCCATTGAATAAAAATTAAAAAAGGTTATTGCGTCCTTTTATTTCACCATTCTGACTTTTCTTTCCCATAATTGTGAGTTAAATGTCATAATTCTGAGATATAAACTCACCATTCTGAGAACATATCCCCCTCTTAAAATTGGACGTTAACTCACAATCGTGATCTTATATCACGCAATTCTGAGGATAAAAGTCAGAATTGTGATATTTTTATTTATTTTTTATTCAGTGTCGGAAACGGGCTTCCATAGTTACTTGCCATTTTTTTGTGATTATTTGTTAAATTTACTATCAATTCCTAATTGAAAATTATTTATAAACTTTTTTTTGCTTTAAAATTACAGTAACACAAAGCCTTTATGTGTAATACATTATACAGAGTTATTAAAGTGTATAATGAATTATGATTATTCATGTTGTAACTCATATTTTGTCATACATTATTATATCCAAATCTTAAAATGCATAGTGAATAATGAATTGATAAGTGTTATAGTGAATTAACTGTGGTTACAATTCTTCAAGAGATTGTACAATGCATTGTAAAGTGCATTTAAATGTATAATTCATGCATTAAACTACATTTATGATGCATTATACACAGAGCTGAGTAGATTACTTACAAATTATAATCCATTACTGGTTACAGATTACATGACAAAAATTATAGTCTGTACCATAATCCGTTACATTACACATTTTAGATAAAATAATCAGATTACTTTTGGATTACTTTTGACCTAACTTATTTATCACATTGATTTAAAAAGCATTATCTTTACCATAATGATGTAAAAAATGCAAAGAAAATGTGTTCCATTCATTGTCATTTACAACATGAAGTGCATTAAACATTATATTACATCAAGGTTTCCCAAACTAGGGTTTGTAAAAGAACTGCAGCGGGGTTGTGAGTTTCATGAAAAGCTAACAATTAATTAAATCATAAAATTTTTAAATTGAAATAAATCATTTTAAAACAAACCTCCTTTCAACGTCTCCGGGCAGCTCATGCAACACCTATCTTAATGAATGGAGAATCCTGAAATCTCAATTCAATTACATACATCAAATCAGCAACAAAACCCAGAAATAAATTGCCCCGTGAATGTTGTTTCTAAAAAAGCGTATTTTTCAGGCTAGCCGATGTGCACAGTCATAACGCGCTTATACAGCGCATGCGCATCGGCTGGTTTAACCTCAGTGACACAATGACTTTTCCAATTAGAAGTGAACAGTCTTTGTATTTCTATAGTCATTCCCTGCGTCCCAATGTGCAAACTATCCACCCTGCCCTGAATAGTATTGAGAATTACTAATATCACATAGAATTCAGGATGGACGGTATGCACATTGGGACGCAAGCACTGTTTTAAAACAGCAATTAAAATAAAACACTTACTAAAAAAACTGCCATGTGATCATTAATCAACATCAAAGAAACCGTGAACATGCAACTGTGATACTTCATTATTGAAGTATTTATTTTAAAATCTCAGGGGTACTTATATTTGGCGAACAAGATTTAGATGACAAAAAGTTTTGGAATACCTGCATTACATGTAAATAAGAAATAATGTGAATATATGCATTTTAATGATAAAAAAGCCCTCCAAAGACATGAAACCTGAAATAATTTGGATTAACGACTGTGTGAATGTCCACAAAACATGGCTTTCTGAGTGTATATAATCAGTAGAAAGGAGAATCTAGAAGATGAAAAAGAGAAATTAGGGAGAATCAATGACTTACGAATAATGTATTGCTATTGTGTGAATAATATGTTATCATGCAATCCATAAAAAAGTACTAGTCTGATTATGAGTATTTTAATTACTCTAATTACAAGTACTTAATCTTTAGAATCTGATTATGCATCACATGTATCCAGTCACAGCCCAGCTCTGATTCTACAGAAAGGCTTCAAGTAAAGTGTCACCGAAATGAATTTCTAACCTCAGATGTACTGATATCTCAGACAACAGGTGTCTAAAGGTCTAAACCTGCTCTTTCCGGTTCTCATGTTAATCTGAAGGCCAGGAGAGGTCTGTCTTAAACCGCAGAGCCCTTTCTCCAAACACCAGAAACTGGATCCATTAAACGGGGATTTGACGAGACTCCGAGGACGGAGGAATGCCATGAAGCGTCCCTGTGGGAGAGCGAAACGTCTGACCCTGTTCCTGTTAGACACGGACACATCTGGAGCAAAGAATGCCTTTGACGCTTCTGCAGGTGAAACGCTCCGCGGCGCAGGAAACAGGAAGTGAACACGCGCTCAAGAATTCCACTTCACTCTCAGAGAACAAGCAAACGCTTCTCGTTTCAAGCGTAAACCTCACTGGACTAAACTAGAAAGGAAAATCAGTTAACTGTGAAATAACATTAAAGTCAAGATTTGGCTTCAGGAATCTGGAGGATTAAAGTAGAAAAGAAAACCTACTCGTTTATTTACATGTGCACAATAAAATCTTATCTCATGCTATTTTATAGATATGTCAAATATACAAATATGTGCATTTGATATGCACCACTGGAACTGCTTGATTACTGTATTGATGATATTTACTGTTAATAGTTTTTATAAAATCTAAATATTAAAATATTGATATAATAATGCTAGGATCTAAAAAAAAACATGATATTAACAACCATTTTCAGGGGTATTAGCCTCTGTAAATCTGTCTCGTTGAGGTGATTTCTAGATATAAACCTAACACAATGTATGCTTTAGCAAGCAAATAAATACATAAACCTAACAAAAATTATGCTTTAGCAAGCAAATAATAAATAAATATTCTTTAAAAACAAGTCTCATGAAATTGTGTTCCAAAAGTAAATGTATCTTATCAAAGATGTTTAGATCTGTGAAATATAAAAGGATAAAAAGATTGGTAGTGCATTTTCATTCATACTTGTTACTGTTTCATTACTATATTGAAATGTAAATGGAACATAAAATACTTTTGAAATATGTCAAATATTTTTTCCCGAAACAATCCGTTACCACAGGTTTTTCACAGGTATTAACACAGTTAACAGGGAACGTTATGAACAAACATCATTCCAGTAAAGTTGTTATAATGTTTATTTAAAGTTATCTGGTCTTTAATATCATTCTCAAAACGTCAGCACGAACACATTCCAGCATTTATGGAATATTTCTGAAACAGTTTAGTAGTTAGTCTAAGATGTAACATTCCCATAATGTTTGTAAGATAATAAAGCGTTCCCCTGGAGATGTCTGAGATCTAATTAAACGAGTAAAAGCAGAGATCATCTGTTCAATGGCGTGCGTAGGGGGCTGAGAACTGATCTAAATGCTGATCGGTGGAGTTTTAGTGCTGCAGTATGAGTCACGTATGAAGAGGTGGATTAGGACAGAAATGACCCGGTCTCTGTTACTCCCACATGACCTGCTCATCAGGTGCATTTACTATCAATCCAGCGCTCAAGCATAACATACAATAACATCACGCATGCAGCATAGCGCCTGTGAGTGTCATTGCTCTAGTCTATGAATCACATTCACACAGAGACTGAGGTGAAATGATGTACATGTTATGAATTTGAAAGCCATCCGTGCATTAGCTTGACATTTGATCCTGATATGCCTTGTTAAAGTGAAGGATGTAATAACTTTAGGTGTGCCAAACGAACAGCTGCATTAGCGTCATGGCATTACTGGAGCGGGCGATGAGATGACTTCATCGGGCATTCATTCGACGCCCACACGCGTCTTCATCATCTTCAGTTGTTTATGCGCTTGGAAACCCCCACACTGGATCAATGACGCTCCTGTGTGAACAAACCTCTTCCATTATGTGTGATTTCATTTTAATGTTAGCCAACAGTTTAAACATTGGCCTACAGTTGATGTTACTGCTGTA
>CM050416.1:17065158-17070158 GCA_027564155.1 Gymnocypris eckloni scoliostomus | reverse complement strand
TCTTGAGGTTGTTTGCTGGTTTATCTGGGTTCCCAGACTGACCATCTGACCTCGAGAACCCCAAACCCCATTAAAACCATCAAAACCAACCCGTCTGGCCAGTCTGGAGAGCAACTAACCACCTCAGACTGGGGCGAGCTGTTTCAGGAGGGAACAGTAATGCTGTAGACATACAGGAACCTACATTAAAACCATCAAAACCAACCCGTCTGGCCAGTCTGGAGAGCAACTAACCACCTCAGACTGGGGCGAGCTGTTTCAGGAGGGAACAGTAATGCTGTAGACATACAGGAACCTACATTAAAACCATCAAAACCAACCCGTCTGGCCAGTCTGGAGAGCAACTAACCTCCTCAGACTGGGGCGAGCTGTTTCAGGAGGGAACAGTAATGCTGTAGACATACAGGAACCTACATTAAAACCATATTTATGACATGATTACTGGATTTCCCCTCAATGAACTATATACTTCACGAGTTGACAGTAATTTATCATTTCATACTACTGTTTTTAACCTGCACCCCACTTAGTTTATAATATTTGATATTATAAAAAAAAAAAAAATTCAATAACAAATAAACTATAAAACATTTTTTGTTACTTAAAATAACAGGAAATGAAAATATATATATTAAACAATAATTGTATTTTAGCTAGTTGCAACATTTCTCATTTTTGAACTAAAACATAAATTTAATAAAAAATGAACAAAAATATAAAACTAAAAATATTAAGAAATCACACAACAAACGAAAAAATATCAAAATAGAAACTCTATAAATAAAACTGATTTAAAATATTAAAGGATACAATCTATAATAGTATCTTAAAAAACTTAAACCATAAAAATGTCACTAATTAAATAAAATAAACATTAATTAAAATAAAATACAATTTATTTTGTATTTCAGCTAGTTGTCAAGAAAACATTTCATTTACTTAAATTCAAAATACTAAAATAACTAAACCAAATAAACTAAAACGTAAATGATATACAGTATTAAAAAATGCAAAAGAACATAAGAAAATTGCAAAAAACTTTACGATTAAAATGAAAACAGAAAATTAATATATATATGTGTCAGACTCTCTGTTTCTTGTGTTTCGCCCATATTTGGTCAGTTCCTGTTCTTGTCATCATTTGTAATTCCCAGCCCTGTGTCTTCAGTTGATTAGTCCCCAGCCCTGTGTTATTAATTATCTTGTTTGCTCCTTCATTTCCTTCCTTTATAAGTCCTCAGTGTTCCCAGTGTCTTTGTCCAGTATTAACGTCATTCCCTAAGTGTGTACCTGTCTCCAGCGATTTCTGTTCTGTGTTATAATTAAAGTGTTTAAGAGAAGTTCATCGTCCACCGTGACAGAATACTGGACCAAAATTACTGATGACTTCAGCTGAGGAGGCTGTGTGGGGCAGGGCGGTCGGAGGTTGGAGATATGTGGAGAGTTTCTTGAGCTCTCTAACCGGGTGAGTTGGCATGTCTGGGTGCGTGTTTCCTGCTGGGGTTGGATGATGAAGTTATACTGCGATCTTCCAGATAGTGATTTTCCATTGATCGAGCTAATTAACCTAATCTTCTTTCTGAATGGTTCCGACGAGGAAGTCGACCCCGCCTCGTCATCCCACTCCAGCATCTCCCAGCTCATCCGCAGAGACCCTCCGCATACCTCTCCAACGGCGGCTCCGCTTGCCCAACCCCAAGGATCCCCCTGCCTCCTCAGCAGCTCCATCCTCCTCAGCCCTGAGCCGCCTCAGCTAAGCCAAGACCACAGGCTGTTGCGCGCGCCGCCGAGTGCGCTTCCCGAGCGCCGCCGAGTGCCGCCGAGTCGAGTGCCCGCGCGCGCTTCCCGAGCGCCGCCGCGCCGCCAGTGCCCGCCCGAGGCGCCCAGTGCCTGCTCCGAGACTGCGCCTCAGTGCCTGCTCGAGACTGCGCCTCCAGTGCCTGCTCCGACTGCGCCCAGTGCCTGCTGAGACTGCGCCAGTGCCTGCTCGAGACTGCGCCCAGTGCCTGCTCCGAGACTGCCCTCCAGTGCCTGCTCCGAGACTGCGCCCTCCAGTGCCTGCTCCCGACAGCACCCTCCTGTGGTCACTCTTAAAGCTCTCTCCGCTGCTCCCGCTGGTCCTGTCCAGCTCTGTCAGAGCGCCGAGACGCTGCGCTGCCAGAGCGTCCTCCAGTGCCGGTCCCGTCCTGCTCCCCAGAGCCCCTGCCGGTCCGTCCGGCTCCCCAGAGCCCTGCCGGTCCCGTCCGGCTCCCAGAGCCCTGCCGGTCCGTCCGGCTCCCAGAGCCCTGCCGGTCCTGTCCTGCTCCCCAGAGCCCCTGCCCGCCCGGCTCTCCAACTCCGCCCTGCTCTCCGGCTCTCCAGAGCCCTGCTGGTCCTGTCCAGCTCTCCAGAGCCCTGCTGGTCCTGTCCAGCTCCAGAGCCCCTGCTGGTCCTGTCCAGCTCTCCAGAGCCCCTGCTGGTGCCGTCCAGCTCTCCAGAGCCCCTGCTGGGGCCCAGCTCTCCTGAGCCCTGGCCCGTCCAGCTCTCTCCAGAGCTTTTCCTGCCGGCTCCGCCCAACTCTCCAGAGCCCTGCCGGCTCCGTCCGCTTTCCAGAGTACCTGCTGGGGAATTTCCCCAAGGAAATTTTGCAGGACTACCCGCCATGGCTCCCATGCTCCCCGCTCTGCCATGGTCTCCCGAGTCCCCGGATCCACCATGGCCTCCTGAGTTCCCCGGATCCACCATGGCCACCCAAGCTCTCCGATCCGCCATGGCCTCCTGAGTTCCCGGATCCACCATGGCCACCCAGCTCCCCGATCCGCCATGGCCTCCCGAGTCCCCTGACCCGCCAAGGCCTCCTGAGTCTCGGATCCGCCATGGCCCGAGCTCCCGCTCCGCCATGGCTCTAATAACGGCGCCGCCCTGGAGGCCTCCTGTCCTGTCCTGTCTCCGTGTCCCTTGAGGCCTCCAGGCACCCCCTCCCTTTCGATGTCAATTGGCAGTGGACGCGCTTATTGGAAGGGTAATGTCAGACTCTCTCTCTGTTTCTTGTGTTTCCTCCTCTCGTGCCCATATTTGGTCAGTTCCTGTTCTTGTCATCATTTGTAATTATCAGTTCCCAGCCCTGTGTCTTCAGTTGATTAGTCCCCAGCCCTGTGTTATTAATTATCTTGTTTGCTCCTTCATTTCCTTCCCTTTATAAGTCCTCAGTGTTCCCAGTGTCTTTGTCCAGTATTAACGTCATTCCCTAAGTGTGTACCTGTCTCCAGCGATTTCTGTTCTGTGTTATAATTAAAGTGTTTAAGAGAAGTTCATCGTCTCCTCGTTCCTGGCACCCCCGTACACCGTGACAATATGTTAATAGACATGTACATGCATTCAGCAGATGCTTTTATCAAAAATACAATAATGAAAGAGCCAAATATTCCTAATGCTTGATTTATCAGACGACTAGTTAATTAAAAAAATAATAAAAAGTATAATAGTAGCGTTTATACTCTTAACTGCAGGCCTGTGTTGTTCCAGAGCACGAAGACAGTGAAGGAATACGCTCAGATTTTGACACATATTTGTCATTTTCTTCAATGTTCCCTTTTAAGGCACAAAAGGTTATGAGGTGTGATACATTCATGCAACACTTGGACTTTCGCTTCATGGTATTAGTAAGTTCACGGCATGGCAGCTGGCTGCAGGTTTATATTGTTAATGGATGGAAAATATTACTGCTTTTTAAACTAATGTTTTTAAACTTAAAAGCCTCTATATTATGCGCAGCGATGCATTCATGCTGAAGTTTATAGCGGTTTATTTATGCCCACGGATCCTCGCTGGCAGCAGAGCGCTGATCACAAAGACAACCGTTATTTAAAGCTTCAGACATCATTCTCCTGGACGCAGGTTCAAGGGATCCAGGCTCAAGCGTTTATAATGGTGTTAACAAATAAACCCATGAACGAAACCTAAACCAGCCTCGTCCTGGACGGCACAAAGCACTGTGGGTACAGCCACCAGCTTGGCCAGGCCTAAATGCTCCTCTGTGTTTATGATTTTCCTTCAGAGTAACTCAGCCCGCTCCCTTTCACTGATGGCAAACAGCTTCCAAAGAACACGGCCGTGGACTTTCCAGCAGCGAGCGGACGGACGGACGACGAGTGAAGCGGCCTAATGAAAAAACAATAAAAGAACAAACAGCTTTTGTCCTGATCGAAGTCAATGGAGAGGAAAATGGATACCAAATGTGAGAGGAAACCTCGCCTGGTTTCTCACCGAGATGCTCCTTTGAGTCCTGGAATCAGAAGACAATACTGTAATTCTGCACTGCAAGAAAACAAACTAAGTCTTCTTTATCTCCAAGCAATCTCTCCCACACTCTTACCAGCACTCACACACATCATCAACACATCTCTCCTCACAGGCATCTTCCCCACTGCATTCAAACAGACTCGAGTAACACCACTGCTCAAAAAACCTACATTAAACACTTCTCTTATAGAAAACTACAGACCTGTCTCTCTTTCCATTCATAGCCAAAACACTCGAACGAGGTGTCTTCAACCAGGTCTCATTGTTTCTTTCACAGAACAACAAACTGGACGCTAAACAGTCAGGTTTCAGAAGTGGCCATTCAACTGAGACTGCGCTACTATCGGTCACTGAAGCCCTGCGAATTGCAAAAGCTGATCCCAAATCATCAGTCCTCATTCTGCTGGATCTATCTGACGCTTTTGACACTGTCTCTATCTCTCTACTGTCTTTATCTCACTGGTCGGTCTTTCAGGGTGGCCTGGAGAGGGGAGGTATCCAAAGCTCATCAGTTGGTCACTGGGGTTCCCCAGTTCCCTGACTGCTCGATCTTGCAGGTTTGCACTACACAACATCAGAAAGATCAGGCCCTGTATGATAGAGCATGCTGCACAACTTCTGTCCAGGCCCTTGTCATTTCTAGGCTGGATACATTTATTCAGCAAAGCTTTGCTACATGTGTGACAATGTAAAGCTCAGGCAATCTGTGTTAGGAAACA
>CM050416.1:17020158-17060158 GCA_027564155.1 Gymnocypris eckloni scoliostomus | reverse complement strand
AACTCAAAAACTAAAACTTAAATAAATGTGCATTTATTATCATAAATAATAATAATAATAATAATAATAAAAAAATTAAGACATAAAAGTTTTACTCGAAAATCGTTAATTTAAATATTTAAAATGTTATCAACATTTAGATAGATACTACAGATACTTTTTGTTTCATTTTTAATGTTTTAAACATAAAAACCACTTTATTTTGATCCCTTTTCTTCAGAAATCAAGACTATGCCATTTTGCATCTCAGCTATGATGTTTAGATATTCATATTGCAAAAACAAAACAAATGTTTTGAGGAAGAACATCACTTTTTGCATTGATGAATATTTCCTGCAACACGCTTGATCTATAAACTTCATCTACGTCTGACATTTACATGACATTTCTGTCTTCAATCACACTTTAAAGCACATCCAAGCAGTATAATGTCATGTACTATTGTTACCGATCCTCATGTTTGGCCTGTCTTGTAAACGTTATATGTTTCATGTACTTTATGGATATTTGAACTGTAGTTTTTGGAAAATGACACTAGAAGCATTTTACTTCCCAAACTAGGATTGATCCCAAGGTTTTTTCAGAGGCGTGTGATTATATATATTTGATATATTCAGTGTAATGTCTGAACCTTTGTAATGTTCACCTGAGGAAATCCCCCAGATCACTGATCAGAGAAATAAAACGTTCCTGCGAGTACAGACAAACACACACCTGGCCAAAAAGCACAAACATGTTTTTGAAACCTGAGTATTAGGAGTTGCACAAATTTATAGTCGGATGTATTTTGAGTATTTTGGGCTTTGGGGTACATTTTGTTGGTATTATGTTTTATTTTTAGAACATTTAAAATCAAAACAAATGTAATGGAATCATTTAAAATAAAAACACATTCAAAACAAGCACTGTATTGGATCAAAACAGATCCAACACTTTACTGAAACATGTGACTTGAGCACCACATTCACAAAATAACTTACACCTTCCTCACACTTGTTTTTCTTTTCCATGGTGTCATAGGTAATACGTACGTCTGGCGGATATTAAAGCAAACAGGTCAGTCACAGTCACACAAACATTGGGCTTTGATGCTGTGCTGGTCTAGTTTGGATGCAGGACAGGTGCTGCGCTTTCATTTCGTTTCCTCACAATGTTGAGGAGATGACCACACAAACATCTTTCAGTCTGTCTGAGTTTGTTTATGAATATTCTCAGAGGAAGCTGTTTGCTAAGAGTCTGGAAATGAATTACGTAAGTCTTCTTGAGGTATAAAGAACTTCCATCCAGTAGGAAAATGGATTGGTTAACTTTCTTTTCTCCAATACTACACCAAATTCCCGCTGGTTGGAAATGCTCTGTCTACAACATTGTGTAGATGAGACACGAACATTGTGTATGTGTTCTGGTTGTACTGTATTTACCAGTCATCTAAGAGAGCGTTCAGAACAGGCTGCTGGTTAAAAACAGGCCAGTTTTTGTTCTGAACACAAATGTCATCATTCAGGACACGACAACCAGTCAGACAGTTTTACACGATGCCTACAGACACTATTGAGTGAGAAAGTCCTCTATTGGAAAAGCACCAAGTATCAAAAGTATCAAAAAGTACTTTACTGGCACCAGTTCTGGGGAAATACATTTTAAAAGTAATGCATTGCAATATTGCTTTACTCTTTTAAAAAAGTAACTAATTGTGTAACTTAGTTACTTACACTGAAACAACAAAAAAGGCTTATCTTACTTAGTTTTTGTCTTGTTTCTAGTCAACATATATACAAAAATTATTAAATTAAGATGCACTTACTAGATAAGAAAAATGACATAAGATAATTAGTCTTGTTTCCAGGAGAAATAAACTAAATGAAGTGCATTTTGCTTAAAACATGTACAATTATCTGCCAGTGTGGTGAGGAAAATACTCTTGTTTTAAGAATATCTTTACTTAATTTTATTTATGTTAAGCACAATGCACTTCATTTAGTTTCTTTCCAGTCAGGATCTGTTGGTCAACCACATAAACCAGCTTAGACCAGCTAAAAACAATCTAAAACATGGCTGTTCTCTTAAGCTGGTTTTAGCTGGATATGTAAGTTAGAACAAGATGGTTTTTGATGGTTCAAGACGGTCTACCTGCCGAACCACGTCACCACCAACCGGTAGCCCCTCTTGTTAACCATCTAAACCAGCTTGAAAACACTTTTACCGTAGATTGTTTTTGGTGGACTTGTAAAGATGGCCCAAGCTGGTTAACAAGAGGGACTTTTAGTTGGTAGACCATCTTGAACCATCAGAAACCAGCTACCATATTCCAAACACCAGCTTGACCACCTTTAGATGGGTTGATTTGATCTTTCCAGCCAGGATCTGTTGCTCAACCACCTAAACCAGCTTAGACCAG
Organism: Gymnocypris eckloni scoliostomus; assembly: GCA_027564155.1. Taxonomy (NCBI): domain Eukaryota; kingdom Metazoa; phylum Chordata; class Actinopteri; order Cypriniformes; family Cyprinidae; genus Gymnocypris; species Gymnocypris eckloni. The sequence goes on along the minus strand of CM050416.1, from coordinate 17,057,760 downwards.
CTAGAAAACATAAATAACACCTTAAACTGGTTTCAGCTGGATTTTCCAGTAGGTTTTATTCCATATTATAAATCAAATTCTAATAGTCCTCCAACAAAATATGGTGACTCATCATATATACTTTACGTTCAGAAGATCTGATCACCAGAACATAAAGAAACTCTTGTGTTTCTTGTGTTAATGGCAGTAAAAGTGTTATATAGAGGGATCAGGAAGAGCAATTAGTGTTTTACAGGCAGGAACAGCGTTTCCACTCGAGATACTCCTGCATCACAGTGAGACGAGGGACTCTACGGGATCTTTTCCACAGTAAAAACACTGGCAGCAGTCAGTCGCTTCAGGACTGTAGAGGTGAAACCTGCAAACGCTCACAGGAAAAGAACTCGTATTCTGTAAATAATTATAACTCTGCTGTTTATGAGCTGCACGAGTATGCTCAGTACTGCATGCTAATCTTTTCCACTAGACGAGAGATGGGCAGCACAACATAAGTCATATCAGCATAACCTGAAGCGCTCTGAGATCTGAAATACCACATCCTCTGGATGACATTCAACATCAACACAGACACCGAGTGAAATACTGAGTTTTCCTGACAATTCATGAAGCTTTTAACATGAGCTAATACAGTGCACTTTGACTTTGTGTAATCAAATACAGAGTTTCAATGTGTTTTTTAAAAATAAATTAATCTTTTATTGATCAAGGATGCATTAGAACCGATCAAAAGTGAGAGTATTAACTTGTATAATGTTACAAAATATTTCAAGAAAATGCTGGTCTTTTGAACTTTCAGCATATTGGAATAATTTCTGCAGATCATGTGACACTGAAGACTGCAGTAATGATGCTGGAAATTCAGCTTTGATCACAGAAATAAATTATATTTTACTATATGTTCACATAGAAATCAGCTGTTTTAAATCACAAAATTATTTCACAATTTTTACAGTATGTTTAATCAAAGAATTGCAGATACTTCTTTCACAAACATTTAAAAGAAGAAACTTTCCAACCCCAAACTTTTGAACTGTAGAGTACATATTGTTTCTGGTCTTTTTTATGTTCATTTATATAGGATTCATTTCAAATAAAATATTTCTTACAAAGTATGCAGTATTTATGTTCCCATATTTTCTCACACAAGAGCCTTGTCAAGTTCATCTTCACACAGGTCTGCTGATTTAGTGGTTTCTTGCACAGTATATTTTTATGACCATGACGCTGAACTCTACATATAAACACGTCCTCTGTGCATGCTTACAGGTTTATGACTTTATTTTCTCTAGATATAAATGATTTAAAGGGAGTACAAACCAGGTGACAGATAAAACCAGTTTAGTCTTCTAAACACTGCAAAAAAATCCAATTCCAAACAAGTATTTTTGAGTATTTTACATTTTCAAAAAAAAGTCAGGTAAATTCTGCAAGCAACACTGAATATATATTTTATGTATTTTGTTTATTTCTGAAGTTTTGTCTCAAAATATAATAAACTTATTGCTATTGTAAAAACATTTTCAGAAAAAGGTGCACATCTGTCATCTATCACTTTCAAAAACGACTAATATGTAAATCTGAGGTACTAGTATGTACTTTTTAAGATACACACAGGTAACATTTAGGGGTGAATAAGGTACAAAGCGAGGGGTGAGAACCAGAAGGGTGTAAGTGACATTTCTCCAACTTTACAGGAGAGCAAAAACAAAAATGTTACCGTAATTTGATCTGAATTTTGTGTACTGATTTCAACCGTATATAATACAGATGTGTACACTCATGGATGACAGTACTTTAGCCGGTAGAAAGAGCTCATTAAGAGCTTTCATTTGATGTATATATCTCCATTTCACCAAACATGACTAGTTCTCACCCCTCGAAAGATTTTCCTTTTAGCTCGTGTACCTTAGGTCAGCACCCAGTTCTGAGAGTGCACTGATCATACTGATCATATATTTATATTGATGTTTATTCACAGGATAGGATATGATCATATCAGATCTGTAAGCTGTGTTTCTGCATGTTGTCTGTGTTTTGCTGACCTGACGGAGGTTCAGATGTGCCCTTCTGAGTGTGTAGGGAGCAGGATAAGGGTCACAGCTGTGCTGTAAGTGGGTTTGGCAGAGCTCTTCCTCTTCTGGGTGGTACACGGATGAAGTCATGTGGAGGTAAGAGAGGTGGAATAATACTGGAGCAGATCCGTGCAGACAGTAGGCTATATGAGCCGTTCCAGAAGACATTTCACTCCAGACAATATTTCAGAGCATTTCTCAACATACGCAGACCGTGTGAAAGATGATTATTTCAACATCCATCTGCTCGTGGAACACTTGTTTGCATTCTACTTATAATTTAGAGGTTGCTTCATAACATAATATGCGACTGGATTGTGAAAACGCTCTTGCTGTTGCATTTTTGGCATTTTATCTCAGTTTATCAGAGCGTTTGATGCTCTTGTGTGTGTGTCTGTGACAGAAGATGTGCTCCAGATACCCTGACCTGTTCACACACACACACGCACACGCACGCACGCACGCACACACACACACGCACGCACACACACACACACACGCGCACGCACGCACACGCACACGCACACACACACACACACACAGGCACGCACACGCACACACACACACACACACACACACACACACACGTACAAATGCCAATGTGTACTATAAAATATATATAATATATATAAATGGGTTTGCATAAAGCTGAACACATACAGTATTTTTATCTTTGTGAAAATATAGTGAACACTTCTCCTTTGCCCGGGATAATCCATCGACCTCATAGGTGTGGCATATCAAGATGATGATTAGACAGCATGATTATTGCACGCAGTGCAACACATCTCCTTCACATAGAGTTGATCAGGTTGTTGATTGTGGTCTGTGTAATGTTGGTCCACTTCTCTTCAATGGCTGTGTGAAGTTGCTGGATATTGGCAGGAACTGAAACACGCTGTCGTATACGCCGATCCAGAGCATCCCAAACATGCTCAATGGGTGACATGTCCGGTGAGTATGCTGGTCATGCAAGAACTGGGATGTTTTCAGCTTCCAGGAATTGTGTACAGATCCTTGCAACATGGGGCAGTGCATTATCATGCTGCAACATGAGGTGATGGTCGTGGATGAACGGCACAACAATGGGCCTCAGGATCTCGTCACGGTATCTCTGTGCATTCAAAATGCCATCAATGTCCATAACATACGCCTGCCCATACCATAACCCCACCGCCACCATGGGCCACTCGATCCACAACGTTGACATCAGCAAACCGCTCACCAACACGACGCCATACACGCTGTCTGCCATCTGCCCTGTACAGTGAAAACCAGGATTCATCCGTGAAGAGAACATCTCTCCAAAGTGCCAGACGCCATCGAATGTGAGCATTTGTCCACTCAAGACGGTTACGACTACGAACTGCAGTCAGGTCGAGATCCCGATGAGGACGACGAGCATGCAGATGAGCTTCCCTGAGACGGTTTCTGACAGTTTGTGCAGAAATTCTTTGGTTATGCAAACCGATTGTTGCAGCAGCTGTCCGGGTGTCTGGTCTCAGACGATCTTGGAGGTGAAGATGCTGGATGTGGAGGTTCTGGGCTGGTGTGGTTACACGTGGTCTGTGGTTGGATGTACTGCCAAATTCTCTGAAACGCCTTTGGAGACGGCTTATGGTAGAGAAATAAACATTCAATTCACGGGAAACAGCTCTGGTGGACATTCCTGCAGTCAGCATGACAATTACACGCTCCCTCAAAACTTGCGGCATCTGTGGCATTGTGCTGTGTGATAAAACTGCTCATTTTAGAGTGTCCTTTTACTGTGTCCAGCCTAAGACACACCTGTGTAATAATCATGCTGTCTAATCAACATCTTGATATGTCACATCTGTGAGGTGGATGATTATCTCGTTCATTAACACAGATTTAGACAGATTTGTGAACAATATTTGAGAGAAATAGGCGTTTTGTATTCATAGAAAAAGTCTTAGATCTTTGAGTTCAGCTCATGAAAAATGGGGCAAAAACAAAAGTGTTGCTTTTATAATTTTGTTCAGTGTATATAGACTGGGCTCAGATGTGGAAACTCATCTCAATATGAGCTCACACGCTCCTCATCAAATGATCCGAGCTGCTCCACACTCATTTACTTACTGGATGAACTAGTGACTCATTAGTGTAGATAGAAACCAACATCTGAGAAGTTCATACCTCAATAAGAGCAGAAGTCTTGACGTATGAGCGTGCTGTTGTTCTGTTGAATAGATGTGCATGTTCTGTACTGTAAGTACTGTATGCTGTAGGTGTTTGAGTGTATAGCTGACAGGCAGGAAGGGCAGGTCCTACATGTGTGCGTGTGAAACTGTACATCAGCCGCTGTTGTTTCAGCTGCAGTCTCCACAGACTCACTCAGAAATTCCCCATCTCTCCCTCGCTGTGTGTTTGTGCAGCACCAGACCTTCACCGGAGTCTGCAGATCGCCATGGCGACAGCGGGGTTGATTGACAGCGCAGGTGGAGACCAGCGGGTCGCCGCACTTTCAGCTTCATGCACCTAAAAAAAAAATCAACTTTATTGTTAATATTTACTGAAAATATGGCTGCTGCATTTCAAATCACGTCATAGCTATGCGTTTTGAATAGATGAGCATGTATTTGTGACATAAAATTGGCATTATTTAAAAAAAATAATAACTCATAATATAGTTTGGCATGGCAATCATTATGCCACATTCAGATTGCCTTAGTTTTAAAAGCCAGCATGACTAATAACATAAGTATCCAGTAATAATAATAATAATAATATATTTTTTCTATTAAAAATCTTTTTTTTTCTTCATTAAAGGACTACTGAGCTTAACAAATATGAAAATAATCAAATACATGAAACACTATAAGATTAAAATATATATATCCAATTAAACTGTGATGCCATAAAACTTAATATCTATAATAATAATTATTATATACACGTGTCTAATTTTCTCATACAAGGCCTTCACAGCCAGACTGAAGCCCCCCGATGCAGAGATCTGGATGCCCAGGTAAGAGTAGCTGGTGCTGTGCTCCAGAACTTCTCCTCCGTAACTAAACTGGTATCTGCTTCCCTGAGACCTGGCCTTCTTCTGGAACACCATGACTCTGGTTTTGTCCAGGTTGACCGTCAGAGCCCATTCCTCACAGTACTGTTCCAGCAGGGCCAGGCTGTGCTGGAGACCCTCTCTCTCTCTCTCTCTCTCTCTCTCTCTCTCTCTCTCTCTCTCTCCTCTCTCACACTCACACTCACACCTCACCTCACCACACTCACACTCACACTCACTCACACCTCACACTCACACCACACTCACACTCACACTCACACTCACACTCACACCACACTCACTCACACACTCACCACCACCACACACACACACACACACACACACACACACACACACACACACACACACACACACACACACACACACACACACACACACACACACACACACATGACATGTTCATCACATCAGGACATGTTCATTTCTCAAGGCACTTCAGTGACAGACAGAGTAACCCACGGGATTCTCGCTTGTGGAGGAGAGTATTTCCTGGGACTCTTCCATTAGCGATTTTAATTAAAACACTAGTTATCCAGTGCGTGGGTCGAAGCTTTAGCGCTCGCTGAGCACAGGACACACTTCATGAGTTTCGTACAACCTGAGATACTGAGTCTCCAGAGCCCTGAAATATAATACACAAACACACACAGTCCACCCACACACACATTTGTTGTCTATAAAGCTCACAAATCATTTTCTCTAAGCCTGGTTTAATCATTTCAAAACATGAGATTTGCTCCAAAACCCAGTGAGCTGCCTTTCCATCTACTGCCTACACACACAGCAAGCTTTTTAGGCTGAAATGAAACATCATAATTGACTGATTCGAAAGATTTTACATGCAACAAATGCATGAGCTACACAATTTATTCAAATAGACTCTGACTTTTATGGAAGCTTGTTTCCACCATGGGGAAGGTATCTCACAAAAGGCTTTTATTTCTTACAATTCTGTGAAAAAAACTTCATTGCAATGTATAAACTCATATCTGCAACATTTAAACTTACAATAATGAGACATAATTAACAGAATATAAACTCATGATTGCAAGGGAACAGGACTTTATCATCGAGCAGAAACCTAAGATATCTGCTTCTTCACCATCTTGGAGGGATTTTTTAGAGTGCAATTGCATGCAATGCACTTGTTTTCTCTGTGAAGGATACATGAATTCTGCTTTAGGCCAGGAACATACTTTACACAAGTACTGAAGGAGACAAATCACTAGAAGAAGAGTTTCAGCAAATGGCCTGAGAATGCAATATTAATACAATCTGACACATTCCAGAATGCAGAGTTTGCACAGCTAATCATTTGCAATGCACATATTTGCATGGAAAAACATATGGCAAAAATTATTTTCTTACTTTGTATTTTTGTTGTGTATCTAAATATCTAAATATTCTGGATAAGCAACATGTCAAGAAAATATTCTGAAGGGGAAAATAGAGTTAGAATAACAAGATAAATACAGATTTGTGAGATATAAATTATCCATGACGATGATGATAATAATGATAATAATACAAAATATAAATCTGAATTATGAAAAAACTTACTTTAAATAGATTTTTGTTCTGATTCCCCTCTACAATGGAATAATAATAATAATAATAATAATCAAATGTAATTGCAACTTTTTATCTAATAATTCAGACTTTTGTCTTGCAGTTGCAAGTTTATGTCTTATGATTTGATTCTACCTTTTATTCTCAGAATTGGGAGTTTATATTTTACATTTGTAAGTCATAAACTTGCAAATGTGATATCTTGGAGTTCTGAGAGCAAAACAATGTCAAAATTACCTTTTATTATTTATTAATTTATTTTCAGTGGAAGAAATAAGCTTTCAGAATGTTTTTTTCCCCTTTTGTTTCTGGTTTTAAAACTCTTTTTCATGAATTATGCCTACATTTTGGACCAGTTTTATGTCTGGAGTGAGATATGATCAGGCAGGGTTTGGAGTTTTCTTGAATATATACTCCCGTCTAGACAAACACATTCGTGAAATTCATCTTAGATTCTCTATTTGTTTTTCTCTATATATTTATGTCTTCCTCTCTCTCTCTCTCTCTCTCTCTCTCTCTCTCTCTCTCTCTCTCTCTCTCTCTCTCTCTCTCTCTCTCTCTCTCTCTCTCTCTCTCTCTCTCTCTCTCTCTCTCTCTCTCTCTCTCTCTCTCTCTCTCTCACACACACACACACACACACACACACTTGCATTAAATTTCTCGCTCTCTGCCAAGAGGCTTTCCGAGGCTCCAGACGCAGAGCTGCACGTTCATGCATGATAACACAATGAGAGAGAAACCTGACTCTCAGACCTGAATGAGGGGGAAAGATCTCTCAGATCCAGGTCAGAGCCAAGAGCTGCATTCCTGCGCGGGTCACGGGTATCACGGGGGCCGGGTCAGCTCTGTTTCCCTCTCGTGCTCTTGGCCCCTGGATGGGATGTTTGGAGAGGTTTGGGTGAAGCCCTTGACCGAGATCGCTGCAGACCACAAGCACTCCTCCAGGGCCAAGCTCATGTTTACCCAGGCCGGTCCGGGTGGGTCTGACGCTGCGAGATTCAGTCATCACAAGCACTAAAACAGAGTTCTCAGTCCTGTCAGAGAAGGCCAGCAGAACTTAAGCATAATTTAAAACCTATTTCAATGGAATAAAATAGGAGACCAATGAGAATGAAATCTGGATTAACAGAAATCCCAATTTTACTTTCAGTTCCTAATTGCTCTGGATTCTAGTTTAATTCCATTCAGCAATCCATTAATGCTCCTTTAAGTTTTTTGTCTTCATTAATTAAAGTATTTAACTTTTTCAAATGTTTGACCCAAAGAAATCAGGGTTATTATTGTTAACTAAAACGTAATTCATAAGAAATAAAATAAAATACACACATTTCTTGTTCTCTGCCAAGAGGCAAAATAAAATTAAGTTAAAATAAAATAAAATAAAATAAAATAAAATAAAATAAAATAAAATAAAATAAAATAAAATGAATAAAATAAAATAATTAAATTAAATTAAATTAAATTAAATTAAATTAAATTAAATTAAATTAAATTAAATTAAATTAAATTAAATTAAATTAAATTAAATTAAATAAATTAAAATGTAATTTTATTTAATTTTATTAAATTAAATACACACACTTTCGTTACATTTCGTGTTCTCTGCCAAGAGGCAAAATAAAATAAAATAAAATAAGCTTAAAAACTTTACAAATAAGCTTAAAAACATTAACTGGAATAAAACTAAAATAAACAACTAGTTTTTGTCAACAAGGCAACATATATAATAATAGTTTAGTTTAAACCGAAGGACTAAATAATCTAAAACTAAAACATGGTACAATACTTGGACACATTTAAAAAAAGAATAGAAATGACAAATCACACCTCAAAAGGACTAAGACATATAGTCAAATAAAAAAGAAGAGAATAAAATAAAAGCTAATTTAAAATATTAACAAAAACTATAATAGTATTAATAATGTGAATATTTCCAGAATAAGGACTTAATTGCAGTGAGTGCCTGTTTATTGGGAGTAAAATTGGCGTACGCCACATAGTTGTACAATTCTGAGTTTAACTGCATCACCTTTGATCAAAGTACTGTGTTTACATGAGGTACAGTTCAATCATAATATTTCCTAAATCTCATTATGAGAGTGCATGTAAACATACTCACTGATTAAAAAAAGATAACACTAAAATAATTACACACAAACCAAATGACCAAAGAGTATAAAGCTATAAAAGGAATGTACAGCAGGTCAGATTATTTGATTAGAAATGCAAATGACCGTTTGAGACACTGAGACACCGGTGAAGGTCTTTTCTCAGGAGAAACATCTGAGAAGCAGCTAAATCCTCTATTTAATTGAATTACAATCAAGTGAGATAATGAGGAGATCTCATGCATCGTATGCTCACAGCTGGAACGAGGCTCTGGGAATCTTCCAGCATCATGACTTCATGTGTTATGCAAGCGTGTGATCCTCTGATAATATGCTGTGACTTCAGTTTGGAAACCATCCGCTGATGCTGGATGATTGCAGCGATGCGGTGTCGTGCAACCAATCAATTATTCAACTATCCAAACCAAAGGACGTATTTCACAGAATTCCCAAAAGATGTTAAAAACTGGAGAAAATGATAGGAATAGGAACTTGAGCGAAGGGAGTGACTCGGTGCAAATAAACTCGGTCATGTTTTGGTGGGGTTTGGTATGAGACGATCATCTGAAATATTTGATCATTACTGAAGTCATATTCCAATTCTTCCAGAAATGAAAGACATTAACACATGTTTTTCTTGTATCGTAATCAAGTGTCCGATATGCCTGAGGAATACGGAGGAATTCAGGATCTGGAGCGACGCCGCATGTCCTCGTGATGTTGTGCAACCTCTGACTTCTCTTATGACCGTGGCGGTGACATTTAGGGAGTGAAGTCATGAATTCATGAATTAAAGACCAGCAGTAGGAACGAGAACGGCAGGTGCGTTTGTTTCTGGCCGGCAGAAATAGATGGACACTTCTACTGAGGTTCGCAGGTGGATTTACTTGGACTTTGGAGATAGGTATGAGCTTATTTTGAAGTCTTAACATGTTTGAATGTTTTAGGAAGAATAAAAACGGTGGTTTGATGCATGTATTTCAGCTCGATGAAGACTATCGTGTCATAGGCGAGAGGATCGCATGTCGTCTTTTGGATCTTTGACATATGTTGGAGTTTGTTTGAAGCACTAAAATGTTTTAATTGGTCTTTGTCTTGATATAAATAATAAAGGTATTTTAATGTGTTTCCAGCTCTACGGAGCCCATGTGTTGCTTTGTTGTATTTGAGTTATTGTTTATTTTTTGGCTTGAATGTTCGGTTTTGGTTTATTGTCTAGTCCATCCGGGTATTTGCATCGATAATTGGGCCGACAGAAATAAGAAGGGCCCTTCTGTATTTTGTTTGTTTCCCCTGCTGTTTATATGTACTTTACAAGGACACGAGATGCTCAGTGCTTAAGCAGAGCTATTCTTTTCACCTCATTTACTGTGATGAACGGTGGGAACCACAATGTTTTGAACTTTATTTAATGGGTTTGTGTGATTTTTTTTGCATGGTGTGATGCTCAACTCTGACTGAGTAAACTTGTGCATGTGTAAGGTGTAAGGGGGCTGTTACATGAATATACCACATTAGCTAAATCTTCACATTGAATTATCAGTTACATAGTAAAGTGTTCTGATGCACAAAATAATGCTCCTCACAACTGACTGCAATAGAGTCTGACTTAAGAATTTTGCTGCACTGAAAAAGAAAAGTTTTGTAGAAATTACTATTTTACTCAAAAATAGCTAGAACATTTTACAATTAATAACTAAGAAATGGTAACATTGAATTAAATGTGACATTTAAGTTGTGGAAATGTGCAAGTCAATAACCCAGTGGAGATATATTGTGCATCCATAGTTTTAAAGGAATAGTTCACTCAAAAATTAAAATATTCTGATAAAATGCGCTCATCCTCAGACCACCCGAGATGTAGATGTTGTTTCTTCATCAGATTTGGAGAAATGTAGCATTGCAGCGTTTGCTCAGCAATGGATGCTCTTGCAGTGAATGGGTGCCGTCAAAATGAGAGTTCAAACAGAATAAAAAAAAAATCATATAATATTATTTGTGTTTTTGTTACATTGTTATTATGTTTTTGGATTGTTTTGGCTTTTAAACGCTGCTTGATCTGTGCAGATTTCTCTCCTGATTCAGACCAGAACACTTTTTCACAGGAGGAAGCATTATTATGGATTATAAAGTACTCAATGTATTTTAGTTAAAACCTCTTAATGCTGGATTTGTTTCAGCTTTTGTCTTCTCCAGATGGTAACTGATGGACTGTGGATTATTGTGATGTTTTTATCAGACTCTCATTCTGACGGCACCCATTCACTGCTGAGACACATTTCTACAAACCTGATGAAGAAACAAACTCATCCTAATCCTGGATGGTCTGATGGTGAACACATTTTCATTTTTGGGTGAACCGTTCCCTCAAGTCAAACTGTAGGACTGATAGCTCATGTACTGTATGGAAGAGGATGGTGAATATTAATCCGAGTCCAGTCAATAAAGACATGCGCAGGCTGGTAACACTCAGATGTTAATGGACTGTCACAGATGTCTCGTCACGCACCATCAAACCACGCCTCATGTGTCTGAATAAACACAGATGCTGCGAGAGAGGGATGGATTTCAGCATGATGAACATGAGAGGATGAGCTACAGGTACTGAGCTCTTCATCATCAGCACTGCTATTTGTGAATATACCCTAACTTATAAAAGCAATCAAAAAAAAATCTTGACCAGGGGCGCATGTCAGGCAAAACTATGGGTGCTCCAGAGAGGGAACAAGACATCAAAATTGCACAGTGGATCCTGTTACATAGTATAAAAACCCACATCCAAGAACATAGAAAGCAAAGTAAAACAGCTTTATTCTAAGACAGGGCTATATATTAAAAAAGACACCAACGCGTATCAGCCCAAACAGCCTTCATCAGGGTGTTAATAGAGAGTAAAACGTTTTTAAGTTAACAGGATCCACTTTACAATTTGTATAAAAGCAGGCCTTGATGGTTTTAAAAAACATTAGAGCTGCAATGGAAATTTATCAAATAATGTGTTTTTCCTTAAATTATTACATTTATTAGAATACAAAAAGTGCAGTAGGTTTTTAAATACTTCTGTTTCAAACTGTATTTAATAAATTATTAAATTAATTATAAAGTCTACTTTAAACAAACAAACAAACAATTCTATGCAAAAAAAACTAACAAAAACTTTTAATTGTAAACAGGAACAAAATACACGAGGACTCTTATTTTGAAATGTCTTCCTTGCTAGCTGCTACTGTAATTCATTACAAGGGAGATAAATATGCACTTTATAACAATCTACAATATACTGTATTACAGCATAAACACCATAATGTTAACATTGACATACGAAGTTTAATAAACACATTAGGCTGTATCATGATTTTTCATTCCCATATCTTAAAATGATCATTAAGATGATGCATATACCATTTAAGATTTAAGACTTTTTTCCCTTAAATTACTTAGACTTTTTAAGGACATTTTGCACACATGCTCATAAATACATTTCACAGTTTGCACGTATATTTTTAGTTGCAAGTGAAATGCATGCAGGGTTGAGCTTTGAAAAGCATCTGACTGGTCTGCAGGTCAAAGGTCAGGTCTTGTATTTCACATCTGGATGAATGAATGCATATCCAGGAACTACATCTCTAAAAACATCACAAATTATGATGAGCCCATGAAGAATAACGACACCCTAACAACACTACTTCACGAGTATCTTATAGTTATAAAATACTCGATAGTTACAGTATATAACTCAAATATTGCAATGCTATTGTAGTGCTCTGCGCTAAAGTAAGCAGATCTCCCTCAGTGCAGGACTCTTGGGTCAGAACGGATGTATACTCACACATCCGCTTATTCATGTATAATGTTTCAACCATCTGTTTGGGCATAACGCTGGCGTTTCACGTTTCAGCCGTATAAGTGAAAGAGCAGACGCTCAAACCACACAGGCTTTAGACAGCATCCCGACTTCCCGAGAAACTCAAGATCGGCCTCGTTTCTCAGATGTCACCTGAGGACTTACCAAATACGACGTCTGTGGATCATAAGTGCTGTTCATTACGTCAATCATCTCTAGTACTAGTGCTGTGATCAAACCCGAGAGGCTCAAGCCATATCTAGAGAGTGGAAGAGCATAGAAACACTATAGCAACCACCCGAAACACACTAGTATGTACATGTATATTTTCTATATATAAATCTAGAAATGTAGGAATATAATACACTCATGACCACTCAGAGTGGCCTAGTAACCACCTAGCTACACTATATCAATCACTAAGGACATCCTAGTAACCACCTAGCAATGCCATACCAATCACTGAGAACACCAGTGACACCTAGCAACAACCCAGAACGTCCTAGCAACCACCTAGGATGCCCTAGCAACCACCTAGCAATGCCATACCAATCACTGAGAACACCTGAAACACCTAGCAATAAACCAGAATGTCCTAGCAACCACCTCCACATCAACCACTGAGAACACCCAGAATACCTAGTAACAACCCAGAATGTCCTAGCAACCACCTAGCAACGCCATACCAATCACTGAGAACACCTGTAACACCTAGCAATAACCCAGAATACCCTAGCAACCACCTAGCAACGCCATATTATTTTACATTACATTTACATTTATTCGTTTAGCAGACGCCTTTATCCAAAGCGACTTGCATTCAGTTCATCAGTATGTTTGTTCCCTGGGTTTGTTCTCAATATCAATTACAGAGAACACCTAAAATATTTAGAAACAACCCAGAATACCCTAGCAACCACCTAGCAACGCCATATCAATCCCAGAGAACACCAGAAATACCTAACAACAACCCAGAATGCCCTAGCAACCACCTTAGCAAAGCCGTATAAACCACTGAGAACACCCAGCAAAAACCTATAATTCCATAGCAATGCTATATCAACCACTGAGAACACCCAGAAAACCTAGCAACAACATATTATTCCCTAGCAACCACATAGCAATGCCATATCAATCACTCATCCAGAATACCTAGCAATCACCCAGAATACCCTAGCAACCACCTAACAACACCATATCAATCACAGAGAACACCCATAATACCTAGCAGCAGCACCCATAATACCTAGTAACCACCCAGAATACCCTAGCAATGCCATATTAACCACTGAGAACAGCCAGAACACCTAGTAACCACCCAGAATACCCTAGCAACCACCTAACAACACCATATCAATCACAGAGAACACCCATAATACCTAGCAGCAGCCCAGAATAGCCTAGCAATGCCATATTAACCACTGAGAACAGCCAGAATACCTAGCAACAAGCCAGAATACCCTAGCAACCACTGTAGCAATGCCATATCAATCACCGAGAACACCCATAATACCTAGCAACAAGCCAGAATACCCTAGCAATGCCATATTAACCACTGAGAACAGCCAGAATACCTAGAACCACCCAGAATACACTAGATACCACCTAGCAACGCCATATTAACCACTGAGAACAGCCAGAATACCTAGAACCACCCAGAATACACTAGATACCACCTAGCAACGCCATATCAATCATTGAGACACCCATAATACCTAGCAACAAGCCAGAATACCCTAGCAATGCCATATTAACCACTGAGAACAGCCAGAATACCTAGTAACCACCCAGAATACCCTAGCAACCACTGTAGCAATGCCATATCAATCACCGAGAACACCCATAATACCTAGCAACAAGCCAGAATACCCTAGCAATGCCATATTAACCACTGAGAACAGCCAGAATATCTAGTAACCACCCAGAATACCCTAGATACCACCTAGCAACGCCATATCAATCATTGAGAACACCCATAATACCTAGCAACAACCCAGAATACCCAAGCAACACCATATCAACCATTAAGAACACCCTAGTAACCACCCAGAATGCCCAAGCAATATAAAATACATCAATCAGAGAACTGATGTTTCTCCTGTACATCCTCCGATCCAATCGAAATCAAAGTCGTCTATAGAAGAACGTTAACCTTCCATACAGCTGAAGCTCAACGCGCTCTCGTCCAAGTTTATTTGGTCACGGAGAGAAAGTTCAGCCAACATTCCTGCGTCCCCTAAAGAGCAGACAGTTTGTCTGCAGCACGAGCTAAACAACAACAACAACAAGACGGCCCATTGCAGACGAGCCTCGAGTGCAGGATCTGCAGGCTCTGCTTGCGGTAACCAGAGATCAGGAATGCCAACCGCAGCGCTTCAGTTTCACAATCCACCACTAACTGTTCTAGTGTTGTTCTGATGGAGATCAGAGCCTCTGACACCAGAAAACTGGCTGCCAGAAAATCCTGAACAATTGCCTCTAAAAACTTCTTCTTTGGAGCACAAAAGATGTTTAGTAGAATGTTCATGCTGCTCTTTTTTTAAACATAAAATTAGCATAATAAAATAGTTGGCTTTGTGGGACAATCAGACTCAATTTAAGTCAATTTACAGTAAGTCACGTTTTCTACTTATCCTGAACTTAACCAAACGGTCTACACCAGGGTTTCTCAAATCTTTCCCTGGAGGTCCAATCTGCTGCAGAGTTTAGCTCAAACCCTGATCAAACTCACCTATCTGTGATTTTCTAATGATCTTGAAGACTCTGATTAGCATGCTCAGGTGTGTTTGATTAGGGTTAGACCCAAACTCTGCAGGGATGGTCCAGATTTGAGGATCCCTGGTCTACACTGAGAGTTAGTAGATATGTAATTGCAAATTAATGAGAATTAATTGACATCTAGTTATAGTTAACTACTAACTACTATACAAACTACTACTATTAACTACTAACTTATAGTTAGTAGAATGTCTAAAGTGGACTATTAAAATAAAGTGTTACCAATATTGGTGAAATAATATTTAATTGTCATTCAGTGTAAAATATATTTTTATTGTGACGAGTCGACTGCCTCCCCCCTTTATCATCACCCCCGTCCCTTATTCGCCGCCCTTCACCAGGCTCTCGATGGGAGTGGGTGTGTGAGAGAGGAGGGGCGCTGAAACAGCCAGGGCTAGCGGTGTGTGATGAGGCACACCTTAACCTTTTATTTCTCCATTCTGTCACCGATGGAGTTTTCGTTCCTTGCCGCTGTCGCCTCTGGCTTGCTCAGTTGGGGACACTTCATTTCCAGCACAATCATCGACTTGATTGCACAGATATTATTTAAACTGAACTAAGCTGGACAATGCCATTACTAAATTCAATAATGAAATGCATTCAGCAGATAATTGAGTGTTAAATCCTGTCATTTTACATTATTGACAAATTTGCCTATTTTGATATTGTGCAGTGCTTTGTTACAATTTGTATTGTTAAAGGCGCTATATAAATAAAGGTGACTTGACTTGACTTAACCGACTGGAGCCTCATCACCGCCGCTGTTTAAACGCCGAGCACGCCTCTCCTCAGGAGACCAGTCTCTTTCCCGTGCATGCACGCTGGTGTCCTCGTGGGTCCAGGCGTAGAGGGACTTCCGTGCAGCCAGAGACGTGAGCCGCCGGACCCGCATTCCGGACGAAACTGCACCCGTGATACGGCCATCGGGGCCAGGATGCCGGGCCGACCAGTCCTGTCAAGCACCGTGGGCCAAGAGGTAGACGAAGCCGCTGGAGAAGCCACCGCCCCTCGCTTCCTGAACCTAAGAGGGGAGCGCATGCGTCTGCCGGACTCCGACCCTTATCTGGACCCTTCCTTCTAGAACACTGCCCCTCCTTCACAAACCCCGCAGCACGACAAGTACTCCAGAGCAGTGTTGTGGGTAACGCATTACAAGTAACACGAGTTACGTAATAATATTACTTTTTTCAAGTAACTAGTAAAGTAACGCATTACTTTTTAATTTACTAGAAAATATCTGAGTTACTTTTTCAAAAAAGTAACGTTGTTGAATCTTCTCCTGTGTTCTACTGTAGAGACGTGATTTACTCGTCCTTCAGTCTGAGGTTTATTCATTACACTTTTTGGTGTGAAAGGCTTTTATATTTGCTATAAATATAACTTATTATATTAAAAACAAACAATCAAACCCTGCTCATATTTAAAAAGTAACGTGAAAGTAACGCAAAAGTAATGTAACACATTACTTTCCATAAAAAGTAACTAAGTAACATAATTTATTACTTTTTTAGAGATTAACGCAATATTGTAACGCATTACTTTTAAAAGTAACTTTCCCAACACTGCTCCAGAGTGCAATCTGGACGATTGGGGCGGGGCTTGGTTTATAACACGGCAAATCTTATTGGTGTAGACCCGAGCATGTGCATTCATTTGTGTATGATTCTGTAATTGATTTGGGCATATTACAGAAATATTATTTTCTAACTCTAGAATCATAGGCCTATCTTAATTATTATCTTTTTAGTAACCATGGTAATTTTAGTCAGATGAAGTCATTGCTTACAAATAAACACTTGATGGCGGCAGTCACGGCACCTCCGGGTTCTTCAGGCTGAACAGCGCTTCATACATATTTCCTTGAGAATCGGCAGGCCGCGGATCAGCACTAAGTTGGGATTTTATATGCAAATTGTAATGAAGAGGCAGTGTCGTTAGATCCAAATGCAGCTTTATTAATATAAGAGGAGGTCAGACAGGCAAGGTTCAGAGACAGCAACAGGTGTAATAAAGGCAAGGCAGAATCAGCAACAGGGGCAATGCAAAGGTCGGGGCAGGCAGCAGACAGAGAGATATCAAAAGGCAGTCAGGGTCAAAACAGAGAAACACACTTGGGGAAACCGCTCGGAAATGTCAGACGGGGCTAAACAAGACTTTGCAATGATTGCATGGAAGTGTGCTGCTTATATGTGTGTATGTGAATGAGGTGCAGGTGTGGTGAGACAATCAGGGCTAATGAGTGATTGGTGACAGCTGTGTGATTGGTGCAATGGTGGATGGGAATGTGTGTGTCGTAAGTGCAGTGAATGATGGGAGTTGTAGTCTGAGGTGGAGTGATGTGCAGCTGTAGTGTGGTGCAAGAGTCCATGTGGTGAAATGGCAACCAGATGCATGACACAAATGATGATAATTTCCTGTATTTTAGAGATGGACGAACACAAACATAAGTGGTTGTTTTTACGTTTTAAAGCACTACGGTTTTTGTTGTCGTTTAAAGAGATGAGTTATAGCCTACGTTACTCAATGCGTCACAAACTTGTAAGTTATAGGTATAAAGTGCAAACAAAATGTTTTAATATATTTGAGCCTATATTGATTCTCTTTCAGTTTTTAAAGGTTCCTATCTTATAGTAAATAAATATCCGTGACATCAGATATTAAAAATCCAGTTATTTATGTATCCACACCCTCATTGTGTGTGCGTGTTCTGATCTGACTGCATAACTATCGAATATTAAATCACTCAGAGCTGTAAATCTGTGCAATATGTACGTGAGCACTTTTAATGAGTAAAAGAGACATAACAAACTAAAATCAGTTGGCCTAATATAGTACAGTGATTCCTGGCTCTTTTTAAAGGATTGAGCCACAAAACCAGTAGTTTTATTTGTGCATATAGCCTATATATAAAAGTATAAATACAAATGTTGCAGAGAAAATTAACATTTATTGCCTAAATACGCATTAACGCGCATTTATAATAATATTTGCTGTAGGTCTGATTTAATAACTGTTTTTAGTAAACAAAAACATATAAAATAGGCCTATATGCAAAATAAAATTATACAAAAAATATATTTACATATCTTATTTCAGCAAGGTTTTTATTCCCATTATCCACACATAAAACCCCAGTTCACGCTGATAGATTATCAAGTCACTTTGGATAAAAGCGTCTGATAAATGCATAAATGTAAATGTAAAAATGTATAGTCGGCAGAATACCCACATACAGTATGTCAAAGTGTCCACGTGTGACTGTGGTTTGAGTGGTAGACTTTTAGAGAAACCAACTTCAAGGTAATATTTTCCTCATACAAAATGATTCCAGTCACTGTATGGAAAGAAGTGTGGAGTTGAACTATTTTAAGCTGAGATGATTGTTGTGAGATTTAGTCATGTAAAGTCTCAGACCGGTGAGTCGGAACATTATTTCTCACGACCGTCTTTAATTGTTCGTTTGTCATCACAAACGTTATTCTTAGAAATCCCACATACTGCAGAAAACCACAGTCGCTAAAACGGTTCTGTGTGACCATAAAGCAGCTGTTCTAGTAACTCCAGAATAACCAGACCCATAACCTGACCTTCACAGCATTACGTCTGCTTTAATATCACTGAAATGACTCTGAGACTGTCTTACCTTGCAATTTAGACAACTGGGAGAGCAAAAGTCATGGTCCAGGAGTCAAAATCCTGATGTTCTCAAAAGACCATTTATTTTTTAGAGACAAATCAACCATGAGCTCAGATCTTAAACAGTGACGAGTCAAAAAGAAAATTACATTTACATTTAGTAATTTGGCAGACGCTTTTATCCAAAGCAACTTACAAAGTAGAAGCAAACAGACCATGTACAAGTGCTGTGACAAGTCTCAGTTAGTCTAGCACAGTGCACATAGCAAGGATAGATTTTATTTTTTATTTTTATAAATAAATTAGACCAAAACGAATAGAATAGGTAAGTCAGGCGATGGCGAAAAATATATATCTTTAGGTGTTTTTGAAAATGACCTGCTTGGATTGAGACAGGTCGCTCCACCAGCTGGGGACAGTCCAGGAAAAGGTCTGTGAGAGGATTTTGTGCCTCTTTGGGATAGCACCATGAGGCGTTGTTCATTTGCAGAACGCAAGCTTCTGGAGGACACACAGGTCTGAACTAGCGAGTTTAGGTATATTGGTGCAGCGCCAATGGTTGTCTTGTAGGCAAGCATTAGCATCTTGAATGTGATGCGAGCGGCTATTGGCAGCCAGTGCAAGCTGATGAAAAGAGGTGTGACATGAGCTTTCTTCGGCTCGTTGAAGACCTCTAGCTGATGCATTCTGGATCAGTTGCAGAGGCTTGATAGTTACATGCAAGAAGGCCCACCAAGAGAGCATTACAGTAATCCAGTCTGGAGAGAACAAGAGCTTGGACAAGGAGTTGTGCAGTCTGCTCTGATAAGAAGGATCTAATAATGTATAAGGCAAATCTGCAGGGCCGGGCCGTTGTAGCAATATGGTCTGTGGAGCTTAACCGATCATCAATCACAACTCCAAGGTTGTCCTGGAAGGAGTTAGAAGGTGATGAAGCTTCATCCAGCCAGAAATGTCTGTCAGACAGGCTGCAATGCGAACAGCTACTGTCGGATCATCTGATTGAAATGAGAGGTAGAGTTGAGTGTCATCAGCATAGCAGTGATAGGACAAACCATGCTTCTGAATGACAGATCCTAAAGATGACATGTAGATGGAGAAGAGAAGTGGTCCAAGCACTGAGCCTTGAGGAACCTCAGAAGCAAGAAGTTGCGACTTGACACCCTGAAGGACCTACCGGAGAGGTAAGACTTGGACCACTGGAGAATTATGGGACTTACATGAGAATTATGTTCAATTCCCAAATTTCCAGTGAATAATTAAACATCTTGAGATCTCAACAACTGTGCCTAGATTAGGCGTATTATCGATTTATATGATGAGGGTTATTCAGTCTAAATGCAATTATTTGGGAAAAAAAATCTATAATTGTGCAGTTTAAATTTCAATTACATTTTGCCATCCAAACTATATAGCAGATATATTATACCATGAATAATTATATAAACATTATACACTTTCATATAATTAAAGAAAATAATATGAGCTTATTTTATTATATTTTTTGTAAAATAATAATGTAGTCTTATAAGTAGTGTGAACAGAACTGAACTAAAGGTTAATCACAGTTATTTCTATGACAACTAATTGTCAGCACGAAGTCTGCAATTACAAGTCAAGGATCTTAACATTTCTCATCAAAAGCAAAAGATCTACACTGGTGGTCAAAAGTTTTGATTTAAGATTTTATTTTGTATGTATTTTAAAGAAGTATTTGCTGCGCATCAAGGCTGCATTTATTTGATCAAAATACAGTAAGAATTGTGAAATATTTTGACAATTTCAAACAGCTGTTTTCTATGTGAATATATGTTCAAATATCATTTATTGATGTGATCAAAGAATCATTACCCCAGTCTTCAGTGCCACATGATCCTTCAGAAATCATTCTAATATGCAATCAAAGTGAATAACCTGTAGTTTTACAGTGACTTCTACACATGGAGTCACCACTTGAGTTTCTGCTTCAGGTTCAGAATAAACAAACATATACAGAAGAAAAGAAGAAGAAACCAGGAGGAGGACTGTGTTGTTCCACTGACCCGGTCTGAAGAGAGCATGCCACAGTCATGTGCTTCTCATCAGCGTCTGCACATGATGAAAAATCCTCCTTCATAAGGAGCACAGAGCCTGTGGATATTCATAAAGACAGGACTTCTGCTCCCTGTTTTTCATCTTTGACGCGTCTTTCACGAGTTCCAGTGCGATGCATTCAAACTTCTGCGCCACTAATGTCACTAAACAGAAATACAAATAAACTAAAATGGAAAGATTTATGTCAGCTATCAAAAGACATTTTCACCTAAAAATGAAAATTGTATGGCTTTCTTTGTCCTGAGAAAGACACATTTTTGCCCTTACAATGAAAACCAATGGGGTCCAAAACAACATTGAGAAAAAGATTATATAATGATTATTTTTCAATGAACCATCTCTTGAAAATAGTTTTAAAAGCTTGAAGTTTAAGATCGTTTACAGATGGTCTTTCTTGGGTATGTGCGTGTCGACTGAAACACTGGCTTGCTTCATGTTAATCAGGTCAGGACTCTGTTTAATTTTGCCCACATTCATGTCAGACAAAGAAACTGGGGCAGGAATGTCATCAAATCCAAATAGAGCTGATCACGCTCATGTCAGAAGAGTTCATTCCTCCTTCATCGCTGAGCAGAACACTGCCTTAAACGCAGTAAAAATGACATGCACTTTATGCATTCAGCTGTATTAAAGCATGAAGTCACAAGAGGATCATGTTTTAAAGTGATTTTGAAGATAACACAAGTTGTTTTTTAAACTTAAAACGATAAAATGAAAAGCTGTTTTGTTATTTTACTTTATGACTTTACTATAAAATAACTAGACAGATAAAGTTTGATGACAAACGTTGATGTTGGCTTGACAAAGCCTGGCCTTAAAGTGTAAAATTGTTTTAAAGGCTCAAGGTTCGAAAGTTTTACTGTCAGATAGAAAGATGAAGACAAAAAGTGAAACTGACAGAAGAAAACCATAAAACCAGAAATTGAAAATAGTTACTTTCAACCTTCAAATATATTTCAAAATGTATTTCAGGGGCAAGAAAATGCATTTCCTATCTTAATAGCCTATTTTATTTTATTTTATTTAACGTTTTTCTTCAAATGCGATTCCTTCAAAAATAATTTCTCAGATTCAAATGTATGGTGGGCAAAATATGCATAATTTAAAACAATTTTAAGAAATGCATTTCAATTAAATACATTGGAAGAAAATATATTTAGTAAAACTTCTAACATGCATATATATGTTTGCACTTTCTATATTATATTTCAAATAAATATAAGTGTTCGTCATTTGAAGTTCATAAGCTAAAGTTGCTAGCAATATTACCCTGCGTTTTCCTTCGTCTGCCCGTTTTATAAAAAGCACAAATCTGTCATGATGTTTTGGAGCCGTTGGGGGTGTTTTTACAAAAATGAAGAAGCATGACTCTCCTTAATGGCCTCCAAGAAAAACATCTTTAATATTTGTGGTGAAAAGAAAGAAAAAACAGGTCAATCTTTCCAATGAGACACGAGCAGCTGAGGAAGACTGAGTTTGGAAAAATGCATTCCTCTCTTCTGGGTTCCTCCTGTTTACTTTCCCTGAGCGTTCGGTGACAGACGTCCCTCTTTTGCCGTCTTAGCGATGACTTTTGGCTCTGCATCACTCATCATGCACACACACAGAGTTAAGCACACGATAATGAGCTAAACCCGCGTCTGCTTTGGCATCCGTGACACGCGGTGCTGAAACGGTTCATCCAAAGCTTTGAGGTTGTAACCCATCCTGACCAAAACCTCCTAAAGTTACACCGGGACGCCTCATCGTCACCTCCAAACCAGTCCTTTTCTTTGAACTTCAGCTCTCGTTTTGAGACTGGCTGAACCATCGGTACTCAATGAGTTGTCATTTCCAAGAAAGACGCATCCAAACACTCCCGGCTCTGACCCGTCTGACCCGTCGGAGACGTGGGAGTCATCCGCAGCGGGGGGTTCCTGACCGATTCGTGGGTTAGCTGGCTCTAAGAAGTGTCTGTGTTTGACGCAAGGCTTCAGATGTGGTTATAGTGACAGTGTGTCTGTAAACAGAGCCGCTTGTTTTCTGCAAGTCTTTCAGCTTCATAAGTGCTTGATGGCCAGCGAGTCGTCAGGAATATATCCTCAGATGCCAGATCGTCTCTGGCTCTCTGAACTCCTGTAGCTGTGCTCTGTATTAGATTAAAAGTACATTTCACAATCCCTAAACGGAGCAGAAGCACAGGCACAGTGACAAAAATGAACATTTGCACTAGGAGTTGTGTGAATAAGACACTATAATGAGCTGTTTATATAATCTACAATGCTAACTCATATAAGGTTCAATTGCTCACATCTGTTTATTATTGTATTGTTCAAATCTATTACCATATTTACTGACTGATAAGTCAAGACTCACTGATATAAAAATTACAATTCAACTACTTGTGCACAATGCACATTGCTTAATATCAAGTCTAAAGTGTGTTTTAATGTCACTTTTGATGAGGATTGTATGATCTTTGAATAATATCTTTGAATAATACTTTAAATGTAAAATAGTTCAAGTGTACCTGAAGTATAATTGCAATAGTTCCACTTTAGCACAATCATATATACTAAATATGTGTTTAATTGGACTTCAGCGCTACTTTAGCACATTAAAGTACACAATTATTATTATTTTTTCTTTAAGTATACCAGTTTAGATTGCTCAAAGTACAATTGCATGATATTTTATTAAGTACATACATATGCAAATGTATAATGTATGAAAGAAATGTATTTCAAATACATGTAACATATTTATTTTCACTATAAGGGAGACACGTGCACCGAAATGAATGAGAAATACTTATTTTAAAGACAGGCGCACAGTGAATAACATGCACATATTAACTCTGAAATATCACTGCAACATATAAAACAACCTAGCAACGTTCAAAAATAGACCTTAGCAACAGCCATCTATCCCTGCAACCACCTACAGCAATTACAGATAGATGACAGGAATAAAAGACCAACACGTATTTATTATATTTTCTTGGCCTGGTACTATAGTGATATCCTTCCAAACCATGAATTATTATATATATATATTTTTTCTCTCTGAACAAATGTATGCTAGAATAACAAATCTGCTTGTTTTCACACTTTTTGATTCATATACTGAATTAACATATTGTATTAATTAACCACAATTCATTTTCTGTTTCCAGAATTATCTTCCATATTACAGAACTGTATGTTCTTCAGTAAAAACAGTCATAATTTATGCCAAAAAAATATTTAGATTCAGATAATTATATTGATAATAATTAATTAGTTAGATTATTTTATTAAAAAACAAAAAAGAGAAACATTTCCGTTTATAATTTGTATTTTATGTGTTTATTTTGGTGTTTAAATCAGATTTAGATCATTTTAATATATGAACAATGATGTATTAATTCAAATATTAGCTTATTAATAAATAATTGAATATAATTGATAGAATGGAAGAGTTCATTTGCAAAAACTGATAAGTCATATTTTTTCATTGTGCATTCCAATTAATCTCGATTTTGATTATGTAAAACATAACTAACAAATACAGCTAAGAAACACAATAAAGCATGAAAACAATAAAAACATGGTTTTTAAAAAACAAGACAGAGTTATCTATTTTTGCAAATAAACTCTTTAATTTCAGCATACATTTTGATTTCATGTGTTTTTTTAGTGTTTAAATCAGATTTTAATATATTCATAATAATGTATTAATTAAAATATTATCTAATAAAAAAAAATTAAAGTTTACATTTAGATTTTATGTGTTTTCTTTTTAGCCATTTGAATTTAGATTATTTGTATATATTAATATTAATGTACTAAATTGAAATACTTTTATGTGGCGCCCTTGAAAGCTTGCAGAGGCCCCCTGGTGGGCCCCGGGCCCCTGTTTGAGAAACACTGCCTTAGAGAATCATACAGTACTTTATGGTGCAAAACTAAGGTTTTCCTCAGAAAGTCAGAAAGTCCCCGTCTAACCACAGCTGGATCTCCGTATGACCTGCAGTTCCTCATCTCGTCTCGTCTGTCACTGCAATAATTAAAGGACTTACCGTATTCGGCCCCCAGCGGACAGGGGCCTGTTTATGGGGCCACGCACTGACTCACTGACCACAGTTCATCTACTCTGACCTTCTTTCGCTTTCTCTCGCTGACCGCTGCGTTTGTGTAAGGATGAAACTACCGTCCGGTCTTGGTTTATTACTCCTGATCTCACCCGTATGACATCTCAGTTTAATGACTTCATCACAGTCAGACAAACAGATGTCCGTTTAATTCACTTTAACACGTCCAGAAACCCCACTGAGAAGCTGACCAGGCCTTGTAAGAGTCACTAGAGTCACTTTGCATGCTTGAAATATTTACTTCTAAACTACAGTACATGTACGTCATCAGTGAGCGAGCGCTTCTGTTCCTCTGACCGCTGCAGATGAACTGCAAGAATGCAAAAGAGTGCAAACTCAAAAAAAATGTGATCGAAAATAAATGAGCGAGCGCAACAGTTTTCTTACCCCATGGATGTGTGTGTGTGTGTGTGTGTGTGTGTGTGTGTGTGTGTGTGTGTGTGTGTGTGTGTGTGCGTGTGTGTGTGTGTGTGTGTATGTATACTTTTTTTGTCAAAAAACAAGGTTTAATATATTAATTCACTTTACAACTAAATGTACCCTTATTTAAGATGTTTTTTGGTTGTTTGTTTGTTATTTTTAAAGGAAAAAACATAAATAAATAAATAAATAATATATATATATATATATGTATGGTAAGATTTTACTAATATGTGAACTATCAATGAACATTCATGCTGCATTTATTAGCATTTGTCAGTGTAATTAATAAAAGTGTTCACGTTAGTTCACAGTACATTAACTAATGTAACACAGCTTTTGATTTAATAATGTGTTACATGCTGAAAGCAACATTAACTAAGATTAATACATTCTGTATTGTTAATGTAAAATAATATAGATAACTAATGTTAAAATGTTTAACAATCGTAATACATTTTACTTTTTCAAAATGAAGAGGATTATGCTAATTGTAATCATTTTTATAAATGCATTTTGAAAATACAATTATTTAATTAAAATCAGATGCAATTAATACATGTGGCATGATTTTATTGAGTGCTGAAATTTTACTTGTTTAATTTATGTATGATCGTCAAATATGCATGACTTTTAGTTTATGTTACAACTGTGTAATCCAGAAATGTTATGTGCAATTCAAATGCAGAAATCTGAAATATTTTTTGGAGCGACTGGTAAAGCCAACGCAATCCAAGAATCCACATGCAAGCATACACTAACACACACCCCTGCTAAAAAAACAATAGAAGCCCAATA
Source organism: Gymnocypris eckloni scoliostomus (assembly GCA_027564155.1). NCBI lineage: Eukaryota > Metazoa > Chordata > Actinopteri > Cypriniformes > Cyprinidae > Gymnocypris > Gymnocypris eckloni. The sequence goes on along the minus strand of CM050416.1, from coordinate 17,031,284 downwards.
GAAACCATCACAGAAATTCTAATGGTTTCCATTACAATACCATTATAAACCATTGGCTTTTTCCAGTAAAACATTACAAAATCTCTTTTTCTATTGTGTTTTGGGCATTTTTCCAATAGGATTTAACATCCCACCAATATAATCCATCACATACCAGTAGACACCATTATAGTTTCCATTAAAACCAATACAATTCCCATTATAACCATTAAAAACATTACATTTCTATTGTGTTTTGGGCATTTTTCCAATAGGATTTAACATCCCACCAATATAATCCATCACATACCAGTACACACCATTATAGTTTCCATTAAAACCACTACAATTCCCATTATAACCATTAAAAACATTACATTTCTATTGTGTTTTGGTCATTTGTCCAATAGGATTTAACATCCCACCAATATAATCCATCACATACCAGTAGACACCATTATAGTTTCCATTAAAACCAATACAATTCCCATTATAACCATTAAAAACATTACATTTCTATTGTGTTTTGGGCATTTTTCCAATATGATTTAACATCCCACCAATAGAATCCATCACATACCAGTAGACACCATTATAGTTTCCATTAAAACCAATACAATTCCCATTATAGCCATTAAACCCATTACATTTCTATTGTGTTTTGGGCATTTGTCCAATAGGATTTAACATCCCACCAATAGAATCCATCACATACCAGTACACACCATTATAGTTTCCATTAAAACCAATACAATTCCCATTATAACCATTAAACCCATCACATTTCTATTGTGTTTTGGGCATTTGTCCAATAGGATTTAACATCCCACCAATATAATCCATCACATACCAGTAGACACCATTATAGTTTCCATTAAAACCAATACAATTCCCATTATAACCATTAAAAACATTACATTTCTATTGTGTTTTGGGCATTTTTCCAATATGATTTAACATCCCACCAATAGAATCCATCACATACCAGTAGACACCATTATAGTTTCCATTAAAACCAATACAATTCCCATTATAACCATTAAACCCATTACATTTCTATTGTGTTTTGGGCATTTGTCCAATAGGATTTAACATCCCACCAATAGAATCCATCACATACCAGTACACACCATTATAGTTTCCATTAAAACCAATACAATTCCCATTATAACCATTAAACCCATCACATTTCTATTGTGTTTTGGACATTTTTCCAATATGATTTAACATCCCACCAATAGAATCCATCACATACCAGTAGACACCATTATAGTTTCCATTAAAACCAATACAATTCCCATTATAACCATTAAACCCATTACATTTCTATTGTGTTTTGGGCATTTTTCCAATATGATTTAACATCCCACCAATAGAATCCATCACATACCAGTAGACACCATTATAGTTTCCATTAAAACCAATACAATTCCCATTATAACCATTAAACCCATTACATTTCTATTGTGTTTTGGGCATTTTTCCAATATGATTTAACATCCCACCAATAGAATCCATCACATACCAGTAGACACCATTATAGTTTCCATTAAAACCAATACAATTCCCATTATAACCATTAAACCCATTACATTTCTATTGTGTTTTGGGCATTTTTCCAATAGGATTTAACATCCCACCAATAGAATCCATCACATACCAGTAGACACCATTATAGTTTCCATTCAAACCAATACAATTCCCATTATAACCATTAAATCATTACATTTCTATTGTGTTTTGGGCATTTTTCCAATAGGATTTAACATCCCACCAATAGAATCCATCACATACCAGTACACACCATTATAGTTTCCATTAAAACCACTACAATTCCCATTATAACCATTAAACACATTACATTTCTATTGTGTTTTGGGCATTTTTACAATAGGATTTAACATCCCACCAATAGAATCCATCACAATGTGTTCTTGGGACGTGTCACAATACCACCACAAAAGCTCTGGAGCGCGAGCAAACATCTCCGTCGAGCTGGAACAAGCTCAGCATCTCTCATGACCGACAACACGCCACACGGCTGCGGTTTTTGGACAACGTCCACTTTTTATCCTCCAGTGCATGTTGGGCTTGAGTTGACTGAGTGTAAGTGGAGCAATTACCTGCTTAAGGAGGCCTTGCATTGAGGTAGAGTTCCTAGATTCTACTGAAGATCAAAGGTCAAACCTGAATCTGCTATCGACATGGATTGAACTCAGAGACCAGAAACTACATCAACAACAACCAAACCCTCCAAAATCTCCATCTGGAGCGAGTTTAGTGTAAAAGGATCTACACTAGCTCTAACACACATGTGTCCCTGGAGCACCAGTCATAAGTAGCACAGGTATATGTGTAGAAATAGCCAACAATACATTGTGGGTCTAAATTATACATTTTTTATTTTATGCCAAAAAACTTTAGGATATTATGATCATGTTCCATGAAGATATTTTGTACCGTAAATATATAAAAACTAAATTTTTTATTAGTAATATGCATTGATAAGAACTTAATTTGGGCAACTTTCAATATTTTTGCATATTATATTTGCAGGGTCACAAATATCCAAGAGAACACATTTAGGTGATACATAGTTTTTGGCTCCTTGTGTTGAAAAGTGTTCTTATTGTGATTATAACATTATTTAAAGATTCATAAAATACATTCTACTATCTTTATTTTCACCCAAAATATGTCATTTATATGCTAATTGTTAATATTCTAAAAAATGTCAAATGTCTACTTTTTTGTTGTGATTATAATGTTATTTAAAGGTCCTTACAACTTTTTGTACAAAATTTTACTAATTTTTATTTTCACCCAAAATGTACTGATATTTGAACATATATTTTTAATATTCTAAGAAAGTTTTCTCTCAACCTTATGGGAACGTTTATCAAGTTCAAATAACATCATAAGGACATGACGAGAATGTCGTTCTAAGAATCAAATATTAATAAAGTTATGAAATTGTTCTATAAACATTACTTGTCCTAACATTCACGTAACTTAAACAAAAAATGTAGAGTGTTCTCAGAAGGTTCTCTCAATGTTATGAACAAACATTATTCCAGTAATATTTATAGATATTTATAGATATTTCTGGTCTTTAATGATGTTCTCAAAACATTTGCACAAAAATGTTATTTATACGTCATTGTTTTTTATTTTCGTTGTAAGCCCATCTAACATTTTTGAAACAATTTTAAACCTCTAACTGTTTTTATTTATTTATTTATTATTTTTAAATGTTTCCGAAAGTTCAAAGAACATTCAAAAGTATGTTCACATAGCTATAATCATTACATAGATCATTACATCCACAGGACTCAACTTAATAAACTGTAACACATCCATTATTCCCCATCATCCACACTGCTGCTATGTGTACATTCCCGGTACAACCTATTTGCACATTCTCTTGCACTGCACACTTTATCTCTTTGCACATCTTACTCCTTATTTTATTTCATTATTTGTTTCTTATTTCATTCTCACCATATTTATATATATACTCTCTCGTGTTTTGTTTCATATAGTTTTTATAGCTTTTATGTTATTTTTATTTTATTATTATTTTTATTTTTTATTTTTTTGCACTTTCCATTGAGCGGACCTGTCCTGACTAACATTTCACTACCTATTATACCCTGTATAATTGTGTATGTGACAAATAATAAAGAACCTTGAACCTTGAGAACCCTATAAAATAAACAGGAAAATAAGAGCGTTGCTAAATTAATCAACTATGAAATAACTTGTAAAGCAGCTTTACAGAAGACAATAGTGTCATTATTATATCAATGAAGTTAAAGCGTAGTTCTCTTCCAGTAGTGTCAGTACAGCGGGATTGATTATATTCGCCCATGTTAATTGACATGAAAGAATATCAATCAATCCATGACTTCACTAGAAGCATTAATTAAGGCATTCACAGGTGGTGGTTGAGGAGAGACCCACCCCACATGACTGTAAAGCTCTTTGGGTGTACAACTATACACAATGAAGCACTATGTAAATGCATCATCATCATTCATTGAAGTGGTTCCTGTATAAGAGCTAATGGGCTGCTGTGGCCAAGCAGATAAAGATATGAACTTGTTACTGAAAGGTTGTAGGTTCAAACCCTATAAAGGTTGATTCGCAAGCTTTCCACATTGTGCCCTCGTTCACTTGAACTCTAACTAGACGTGAGCAATCTGAAACAAAAATGCATTTTACAAAACATGTTACAGTCTGATTTCAGCGTTACCTGTCTGTACACCTGAGAGTAATGGATTATCAAAAAAGGAAAAGGAAATAATGTAGGGTGGGACTTGGTTCTATGCATCAGTTGTTGATTGGATGTTGAGTTGTGGGCGGGGCTCTTAAGTGTATGCAGATGAGCGTTAGCGTGCAGGGGCGGAGTTTAAGAGTATAAATGATTAGAGAAGACCTGCATGCATTACCATAGATAAGAATGTTTGATTACAAATATATGCATGGATTAACGTCTCAGGTTACGTATGTAACCATGGTTCCCCGAATGGGGAACGAGACACTGCGTCCCCTAGGGGTCGCTACGGGGAACGCCCTCAGCGTGACTCGTGTCTGAAGATACATATGTAAAAACACCACCTGTTGGCCGGCGACAGCCCATGACGTCACTACCGGCGTGCCACAATATAAGTGCCGCCGGGAGAATACATCATCAGCTTCTTCGTCTGAAGCTTGCGTCCGAAGCATGGCCCAAAGCCTAGGGGACGCAGTGTCTCGTTCCCCATTCGGGGAACCATGGTTACATACGTAACCTGAGACGTTCCCCTCCATGGGAACTCGAACTGCGTCCCCTAGGGGTCGCTACGGGGAACGTTATACCCACTTCACCATGCTGAGGGGAATGCAAGCCAATTTCGCGAGCACTAAGCCAACTCTACCCGGCTAAGGGAGTTGCCCCTGGGACGGCTGATGGCTGTCAGTGATATTATCCCCTTCGGCCAAAGGCCCGAGCTGCATACCCTAGTACTTACCTGCTAGGTGCCGGGATTACCGGGCCTAGGGTAGAGCTCAAAGTCTTGGAATCAGAAAAAGATTCCTTTAAGGGGATATGGCCAGGCACCTGGCTCACTAGGTCCTGGCCGATCACTCAGGGGTTACCACTTGCTCTGTCCAAGCTTACTGAGGGAACTGTCTCAACAGACCTCTTGGTAGCGTACACCCCTTTTTTTTTTTTGGGCCCAACATATATGGGACAAGGGAGCGGGGCCCAAGGCACAAGCCGGGGCTTTAACCAACTCAAAGAAGGGCACGAAGCTGTGCGCGTAACCCTACCCTTACGGGATTTTTAGAAAGAACGCAGAATCTTTGACGTGCGGACTTACCACTGAGTGGATTTTAGAAAGTGCCCAAAGTCTCGCGTGTGCACTTATTAGAAGAACGTTCTATGCCCTGGAGCGGAGAACTACTCATTCCTCGGAGTGAGAGGGAACTCAGACGCTCAGAAGGGAGCGGCAAGCTCATAGATGACCCTCTGGTTGAGGGGAGCAAATGCTGGCTCGACCAACAAGGCGAGCGACCTATCACAGAGCTCTGGGGGGCGGAGAAACTCGGACGCTCAGAAGGGAGCGGCATGCTCATAGGTGACCCTCTGGTTGAGGGGAGCAGTGCTAGCTCTACCGACGGCGAGCTCTGGAGAGCGGAGAACTCATTCCTCAGAGTAAGAGGGAACTCAGACGCCCCGAAGGGAGCGGCATGCTCATAGCAATGCTAGCTCGACCAACCAGGAGAGCAACCTATCACAGAGCTCTGGGGAGCGGAGAACTCATTCCTCAGAATGAGAGGGAACTCAGACGCTCCGCATGGAGCGGCATGCTCAAAGGTGACCCTCTAATGAGGGGAGCAATGAGGGGAGCCTAAAACGAGCTCTGGAGAGCGGAGAACTCATTCCTCAGAATGAGAAGGAACTCAGACGCTCAGCAGGGAGCGGCATGCTCATAGATAACCCTCTATAGTGAGGGGAGCAATGCTAGCTCGACCAGCACGGAGAGCGACCTATCACAGAGCTCTGAGGAGCGGAGAACTCATTCCTCAAAATGAGAGGGAACTCCGCCGCTCGGAAGGGAGCGGCACTATCACAGAGCTCTGGGGGGCGGAGAAACTCGGACGCTCAGAAGGGAGCCCTCATAGGTAACCCTCTGGTTGAGGGGAGTAGTGCTAGCTCTACCGACGGCGAGCTCTGGAGAGCGGAGAACTCATTCCTCGGAATGAGAGGAACTCAGCTACCAATGAGGAGCTCTAGAGCGGAGAACTCACTCCTCAGAGTGAGACCTATAACGAGCTCTGGAGAGTGGAGAACTCATTCCTCAGAATGAGAAGGCACTCCGCCGCTCAGAAGGGAGCGGCAAGCCCAACCATGAGCTCTGGAGAGCGGGGAACTCATTCCTCAGAATGAGAGGGAACTCCGCTGCTCAGCAGGGAGCGGCATGCTCATAGATAACCCTCTATAGTGAGGGGAGCAATGCTAGCTCGACCAGCAAGGAGAGCGACCTATCACAGAGCTCTGAGGAGCGGAGAACTCATTCCTCAGAAAGTGAGGGAACTCAGACGCTCCGCAGGGAGCGGCATGCTCAAAGGTGACCCTCTAATGAGGGGAGCAATGCTAGCTCTACCTATAACGAGCTCTGGAGAGCGGAGAACTCATTCCTCAGAATGAGAAGGAACTCAGACGCTCAGCAGGGAGCGGCATGCTCATAGGTGGCCCTCTGGGTGAGGGGAGCAATGCGGGCTCTACCAACAGCGAGCTCTAGGGAGCGGAAAACTCATTCCTTTGAATGAGTGGACATTCAGACGCTCCGAAGGGAGCGGCATACTCATAGGTAACCCTCCTAAGGTGAGGGGAGTAATGCTGGCTCTACCGACAGCGAGCTCTGGAGAGCGGAGGACTCATCCTTCATCGCTCAGAAGGGAGCGGCATGCTCATAGATGACCCCGGAAAACTCATTCCTCAGAATGAGAGGAAACTCACCTTTTTTTTTCTTTTTTTTTTTGCCTTTGCTTAGCAGGAAATTTCCACCTAACCTCGGTCAGGTGGAGTTTACGGTGGTTACAGGGGAATTAGAGAGGAATGAGAGGGCTTGCCTCTCTCTGACCCGCGCCTCTCTCTCACCCTAGCCGCAGGAGGAGGAGGGGCATGAGTCGCGAGACTAGCCTTCTGAGCCCATCTCTGACCCTCAGACCGAGATGGGCTAGGACCCCTGGTTGTTCGGGCTCAGACCTGGATTTTATAGAACCTTATCCAGGTCTTTCAGCAGATCAGTCTGGTACGCCTTAGTGTGCAACGAAGCGACGGTCTGACCTGCTGCTGCATATACCCTGCCATTTAAGCGAGATTCAGGGGCTTAGGTGGCCAGGGGGGAGCCTAGAGAGAGGATGTCTGGCCACAGAGAGATAAGCTGTTTTTCATCTCTTGCACAGGGGGCATCCCCTCATAGCCATTTTCACACAGTGTCAGCATAACTAGTATGCTGAAACCTATGAATACGAGAAAAAATTGCTTTTTCCACTCCTTCTCAATCTCCACATCGAGATTTTATGAAGAAAGGAAGGCTCACTCGAGCTGGGGGTAATTTGGCCAGAAAGATTAATTTTTATGATCCACAACCCCCAAAAACTCGTTCATATGCAGAGAAGAGCACTAGCCGCTGAATCTGATGATGTCAGAAAGATCGCATCGTCACAATCCAGCAGCTCACTCTCGTTCTCGGCCGACGCGCGCGAAAAGGGGCGGTCCCTCTCTCACTCATCGGCCACATCCAACTGCTAATTTCATTACCTCCATGCCTCGGCAGCGGTGGGTCCCGAATCGCGGGAAGCAGACGGCTGCCCCTCTTTCCTCGGAAAGAGGGACAGGACGAGAGCGGAGCTTTTACATAGAAAAAGCTCACAGTGCACGCAGATTTCCCCTCAAGGACATCGCGTGCGTGCTCCTTGCCCAAACAAAAGACGCAAAGATTGTGTGTGTCATCGCGGTGGGTCCCGATTTTATAACGAGGACGCGGATCCACACACAATCTTAAATGCTTTGCTAGTGCTTGCCATTTGATAGAGAGAAAACTGTACTCTTACCAGATTGCACGCTTCAAACAAACCAGTCAGTGAAGACGAAAAAGCTGATGATGTATTCTCCCGGCGGCACTTATATTGTGGCACGCCGGTAGTGACGTCATGGGCTGTCGCCGGCCAACAGGTGGTGTTTTTACATATGTATCTTCAGACCGAGTCACGCTGAGGGCGTTCCCCGTAGCGACCCCTAGGGGACGCAGTTCGAGTTCCCATGGAGGGGAACTGTTTTACAATAAGCTCTATAGATTGAAGTTTTAGTCATGAAACCTAATTCAATGTAAAAAGTCCCTCTTTTTGTGGGATTTTTCAACTATTTTAGGCTAATGTGCAAATAATCAAAACATGATGTTCTTGGTGTGGGACTTTTTCACCTGTTTTACGGTCCAGCAGGTGAAAATAGTGCATCTGTCCTCTTAAAGTAAAGCAGCAGCACCCGATTTGAGGAATTATTCATGTGTTGAGCATAAACACAGGTCATGCTCTCATGTTAAACAGGCTGCTGTTAAACTTCACTGGACAGAAAAACACTTCCATCAATGGACCTCAGAGCTTTTGCACACTCAGTCATGCACTTAAAGCTGAGGAATAAACACACACACACACACTCAGGGGCGGAAGAAGGTGTGTGTGTGTGTGTGTGTGTGTGTGTGGGCAGGTAGGGAGTGAAAGTCCTGTCGGGCCCTGTAGCGAGACAGCTGTGCAAACATGCAGCTGATGATGTCACACCGCAGGGGATTGTGGGTAAGACCGGGGCAGACACACTTTGATGGCAGTTTTTACGGCGATCCTGAGAGCAGGTGTGTGTTTGGAGATCTAAAAAGAGGATGTGGAGGGAAATATACAGAAGACAATCAGCGTTAATCTACAAGAGACACGTCTAAGATTATGTTCCAGAAACACATCAATAACAATTCCACACATCAGAGATACATATTTATGCACTCGTTTCACTGCCATGTGTTAAGTTATAAAACACCAGTACATCCATACAGCCAAAAATACACATGTATATATACATATTTTAAATAAAATAAATAAATATTTATAGTTTTTTCTAACATATATAAAATATATTTAAGAATGTAAAAAAGGGCAAAAATATATTCAAATGTTTTGGAATATATTTACGCCATTTTTAATCAATATTTTTTGCCAATTTAAAAAATATATATTTTGTATATTTTCAAAAATATATAAAAAAACGTTTTACCCTCCATGTATTTTCAATCCTAAAAAATACATTATAATTTCACATTTAAAAAAATAACTTGTTGTCTATAGTGTTTTAACATAACCCACTTAAAAAAAAAAATCATAAACAATGTAACCGTAATGAATCATTAAAAATCCTGTTTTGACATCTAGTAAGCTATTCCATCAATGTTTGCATTTAGACTGTATTTTCATGCCCTTGATATATATTTTAGTATATGAAGGTTAAAAAAAGTCAAAAAAATGTTTTGTGATAAATTTTTTTCTAACATATATGTTGCATGTATATACTATGTACAGTACGTATTAGCCGTACTGATGAAACATCCCACAGATGCACACAAAAATAAACCACGTGAGACACCCAAGCATCACTATAAAATAGTTACAGATGGTTTGCATTGATTTTATTGAGATTGAATCTCAGTACACATTTGTGAATGATTAATGCTGAACTTCAGTAGCAGTTAAATGAGTCCAAGTAATGGACCACATCAATAGAGTCTGGAAACCCTGCATCGTTCCTGTTAGATGTGGAGGAGAAACATCAGCCAATCCACATGAAAGTCAATAACTGATCTGTTTATGATCAAACAGATCGAAACGGAGAAATATTGTGCGTTTCCACACTGTTAATCAAAGACACGTCACCAGTGGACAAACTCGTTTTAGTGCTGAACACAATGGCTTTTACTGTTGTTAATCACAGCCACTTAGCAACACCGTAGCAACCCAGATAACAAATATATATATATTCTAAGAACTTGTTGCATCAAGTTCTGAAAACGTTATTTTCAAATATTCTCTGAATGTTTGACATATGTTTGTTCTTGGTTATGAGAATGTTAAGTGAACGCTCCATTGTATCATTTCCCAAACATTATGATAATGTTACTTTTGAATGTTCTCTGAAAGTTCTGAAAAAAGTAGTAACATTTAAAAATGTTAGAGGAGTTCATACGTTTCGGTACAAAAGAAAAAAAAGCTACAAATGTCCTTTGCTTTTTATAATGTTTTGTGTACACACAACAGCCGCTCACACCAATCCACAAAAACAAGTAAAAACGCATTTTTTTTATTCATTATAAAATTTTTAATTCATTATTTTATTCATTTTTATGCATTATTCATGCCAGGCCAGTAGTCTTGGCTTACTATATAGTGAATAATAGAACAAAATAGGGCATAATGAAACAAACTAAACGTAATTTATTACACTTGATTAACTACTAATTCATAAATTAACATAATAATATCCTATAAAGTGAAAAAAATGAAAATCATTAATTAGTTTTATTTATAAATAAATCATTTGACATTTAAAACTTAATTTACAACATAATAAAAAAATAATAATTGTGACCACATGTAGGATAAGTGCAAATACTTGTATAATATAAGCTATACAGCTAATCGGGTCTCTGTGTTTTATACTAGTACATAATCTAGCGAATACAGACATTAATTATAATTATAACGTAATTTAAACAGCATTCATCATTACATGACTTTGTAGGAATTGTATTCAGGCACTAAAGAGAGTACCTATTAAAAGTAGTTTGAGCCAATGGGATCGCTCGGGGTCCTAAGCGGACCTGATTTCGAGGGGGGGGGGACTCTCATGACACCGGTTCCACCGCACGTCTTTTTAAGCTTCCTTGAGGTCGATAAGGTCCCCCCCCACCGTGACGTCTCGCCCATCCATTGGGCAGATTACACACGCGGTTCAGAGCGCGGTCAATGCGTTTCGACGCAGCTCGAGTTCCTGAAGGGGAAACTACTGTGCACATATGCATTCTTCAGGTGGGCTACGTAACACGAACATGCATGAC
>CM050416.1:16985158-17015158 GCA_027564155.1 Gymnocypris eckloni scoliostomus | reverse complement strand
TCATATGGGTTCAGTCATTTCATATACTTCAAAACCGTGGCAACAGAGGTGGAAATACCATTTTTAAGTACATGAATTATGTTTCCATCTTTGTTGGCACAGTTTGGAAGTGCCTTTTCTCTTCTAAAGAAGGGGTGCCAATACTTTTGTCCATATAATGAATGTACAAGTCATTGGTGTTTGGTGATCAGATCACAAGGGCAGGCGGCAGAGAATCACAGGGTCAGATAAACAGTCCTAGGTCGTACACAGAAGATCAATGATAGCAGGATAAACACTCAGAAGTGTTAACCGGGGCAATAACATGACTTCACAAAGAGTGCCTGATGGGTGGCAGCTAATATAGGCCACAGAGATGAGAAACACCTGTGCAGCAATCAGTCTCAGGTACAGGGCATTGTGGGAGATGCAGTTCATAGTTAATACTCCGGTGACGGTGCTCTCCGGTGGTGTTCGGGGAGGGCCACAGAGACCGGGTTTGTGACAATATGTTACGTAACATATAACATAACATTAAAAAAAATCTTCCATTTTACTCCCAAAACGGTTCATTTGCAGCACTCTTGTAAATTACAGCACGTTTTAGGCAAATTATCTCTACTGTGCGATGCCCAAAACATAAATATGAAATAACTAAACATAATAAAAACATACAATTATCTAAATGTTCAATTCATTATCTCATATTTATACTTATGCATTTGGCAAATTCTCTTATCCAGCATTAAAAGTGCTCAGATATATGGAGAATATTTTCTAAATATGTGTCCCTGGAGCAAAAAATCTGTCATCAGCTGTTGTAAAAGCTATGTATTATATAATATAATAATAATAATAATAATAACGGAGTGTCTAAAAAAGTGCAAAAAGCCCGCTTTGTTGATAATTTCCAACATTTGCAATAAGCAGTATATAAATAGCTGACAATACTGATATTTTAACATCGTGTAAATAGCTGCTGCCTAATAATAATAGCTGAAGTGTGAGTGGAGAGAAACATCTTTTCATACGATGCCATAAAAGCAGTCATAAGCAGCACAGCTATATTTGTAGCAATAGACAACAATACATTATAGCCTATGGGTCAAAATTATAATTTTTTCTTTTATGCCAAACATCATTAGATATTAAGATCATGTTCCATAAAGATATTTTGTACCGTAAATATATCAAAACTTAATTATTGATTATTAATATGCATTGCTAAGAACTTCATTTGAACAACTTTAAAGATGATTTTCTCAATATTTAGATTTTTTGCACCCTCAGATTCCAGATTTTCAGATATTTTCCGATCATAACAAACCTGGAAAGATGATTTATTCAGCTTTCAGAATATAAAAAAGACCCTTATGACTGGTTTTGTGTCCAGGGTCACTTATCTAATCACATGTATGTTATCGTAAAGACCCTGTTTTAGTTTAAATGCTGTATTCACTGGATAACTGAACAGACTGCAGCACCACTGTGTGTCTGTATAGTGAACGGATGTGTTCTAGTTGAAGTGTGTAATCTAAGCCTACAGCGCCCCCTGCAGGAGAAGCAGTCTGACACCGAGCGGGGCTGTAGTCTTGAGTTTTGTGACCTCGAGCGTCCAGCAGGTGTCACACTGAAGTCAAACGCTCCAGTCTTTCCATATGTGACAGGAGTGAATGAGTGTGCCTCACTCCTAGTCCTTCACATGATGCAATAATCATTGATCTAGAGCAGGTAACGGGAACACTTTGTTTTCCGGGTCAGGCTTTTTTAAACAGCAGATACTATAGCATGCATCTACTCGATCACTGCCATCGGAGATGAGTTGTTTTCAGTGATGCATTCGATTTGGATTGCTGTGCTTTTTGCAAAAACTTCCATTGCAACAACATTTGTCTCATGCACTCTCATCTGTGCAGCCCTCGGGCGTCTTCTTCTTCATATCCAGTGCAATGTCTGCTTGGTATTTGACACGGGTTTTAAAGTATTAAGACATGAACATACTTCAATTAGAGCCTCTAATCAAACTAGACATCGCTGAGAGACGGCGTGTCAAACATGGCTGCATTATAGTCGTACATCACTTGAATTGCAAGCCAGATTGATTTAATGATAGTGTCTGTGCATCTATTGTTGGCTCGTCTCATCTGCAGCTCTGCTGTAGATATTTCAGTTTACTCAAGTCATTTTTACACACAGTTAATTCAGGCTGAGAAATCTCGCAGGTCTCGCTATGGCAGCATCTCTTTGTTAGTTTGCTTATTTAATACTGTCTAGACAGCACACAGATACAGACCAGCGGTATACTATATAGATGCATGGAGATGCAGACTTGAAAGTGTGCATACTTGATGGATAAAGCATGCTCAATGTGCTGTTGTAGCAGTAATAAGACTTAGTTTACTTCAAATCATTTAATTAAGTTAAATATTCAGTTTCGTAGCATCTCTAACAGTCACTGTCAATCATTTCACCTGCAGACTGATGACTCTCATTGAAAGTGAATGATTTCTGTAATACTCAGAATTATTGTCTTGTTTTCCAGTATAACTATATCTACTTAAATCAAGAGACATTTACTGGAGACGCAGAATTACATAAGATTTTAAGTGTTAGGTTTTTGGAAAATGTGTAAAATGAGGTGAGTTTCTGTTTAAAACAAGAACAAATATGGGGTCAGAAAAATAAATGTAATTCAAAGGGAAAATGCTATTATTTTTCTGATGATATTGGTAGACATTTTTCTTGTTTTAAGCAAGAATTAATAAATACAAATAAAATAAAATTACATAAAATAATAAAATGTCATTATAATAAAATTAAATACATAAAGAGAGAGATAATAAAGAGAAAGAGAGATGAAGCTGTATAAATAAACGACAAACACTGATCAAGGTTTTTATTAATTTCTTTGCAGTGCAGACTCTCTCTTAGGTGATGCATTTTGATAAATCAGATGTTTTATTTCATTGTTGTCCTGGTAAATCTTTACATTAAAGTTAGTAAATCTTTCATAGTATTAAGTAGTGTATATGTGATGAGAAAGGACAGAGTGCGGAGAGTAAATCGGAGAGTGGGCTGATGAATAGGATCATTGAGACAGATTGTCGTTTCTGGTTAATGAAGACGGCAGTGCCAGCACTTCTGAGCCGACGCCCTAATGTCTACAGCAGCAGCTGAGAGGCCACGCCCACACACAGCAGGCCACGCCCACCCACCAACCTCTGATGGACAAAACAGGTGTGTGTGTGTGTGTGTGTGTGTGTGTGTGTGTGTGTGTGTGTGTGTGTGTGTCTATCTGTGTATGTGTGTGTGTGCATGTGTGTGTGTGTGTGTGTGTGTGTGTGTGTGTGTGTGTGTGTGTGTGTGTGTGTGTGTGTGTGTGTGTGTGTGTGTGTGTGTGTGCATATCTGTGTATGTGTGTGTGTGTCTATCTGTGTATGTGTGTGTGCATATCTGTGTATGTGTGTGTGTGTGTGTGTGTGTGTGTGTGTGTGTGTGTGTGTATCTGTGTGTGTGTGTGTGTGTGTGTGTGTGTGTGACATGTGCAGCTCACACAATAAGACTGGAGAATATATCTTGGATTTGAGCATATTTCAATCTATATATTTGACTGGAAACAGCACAATAATACTCCTTCAGAAATGTTACAATGTACAAACTAAGTAAAAATGCCTTTATGTCATAAATACACCTTTAGTATCTTATTCAGAGTTAATAGCTTGAGCAGAAAACAGGACAGTCACTTCACTTTATTGAGAGTATCAGGATCGAGTGATGCTGACTTATTTTCCCAATGCTGAGATGCTCTGGTTTGTTGCTAGGGTGTTGCTATGCATTTACTAAGTTATTCTGAGTTGTTAGCATGTTGCTAGGGGGTTTCTAAGTGGTTGTTGTGTTTTTGCAAGGTTGTTCTGGGTTGTTGCCAGGGTGTTCATATACAGTTACTAAGGTGCTCTGAGGTTTTTAAGGTCTTTGTGGTTGTAAAAGCGTTGGTATGTGATTTAATGTATCGTCATGCAGTTATTAGGATATTCAGCGTGGTTGCTGGTGTATTCTGAGTGTTTTTTAAGCATGTTGCTATGCACTTGCTACGATGTTGCTTGGCAGTTGTTAGTATGTTGCTATGTGGTTGTAAGGTTACTCTAGGCTGTTGCTAAGGTGTTGCTATGCAGTTACTAATGTGCACCGAGTTGTGTTTTTTACACATTTCTATGCTCTAGTTTTTGTTTGTGGTTGTTAGGATGTTGCTTGGCTGTTGGTAGGGTGTTGCTACGTGGTTGTATGATTATTCTGGGTTGTTGCCAGGGTGTTGCTACGCAGTAACTAAAGTTATTAAATCATATTGTTATTGTTTAGTTCTTCGTGGTTATTAGGGTTTTGCTATGTGATTGCAAGGGTGTGTATTGTCATGCAGTTATTAAGATGTTCTGAGTAGTTGCTAAGGTATTTTGAGTGTTTTGTTTGTTTTTTGAAGCACGTTGCTATGCAGTTGCAATGATGTTGCTAGGCTGTTGTTAGGGTGTTGCTATGTGGTTGCAAAGTTGTTCTGGGCTATTGCCAGGGTGTTGCTATGCAGTTATTAATGTGGTCTCAGTTTTTTTAGCACATTTCTATGCCCTAGTTTTTGTTTATAGTTGTTAGGATGTTGCCAGGGTGTTGCTAGGGTGTTGCTATGTGGTTGCATGATAGTTATGGGTTGTTACCAGGGTGTTGCTATGCAGTAACTGATGTGCTCTCTGTTTTTAGGCATATTACATATTACTGCTAATGTATTCTGAGTATTGTTTGTTTTGCAGGACATTGCTATTCAGCTGCTAGGGTGTTTCTAGGCTGTTGCATGATTGTTTTGGGTTGTTGCCAGGGTGTTGCTATGAAGTTGCTAAGGTGCTTTGAATGGATTTGCAGCATATCACTAGGGTGTTCCGGGTGATTGCAAAACAATATCCTTCTTTTGTGTCTTTCCCAAATCGACTTGCTGTCTGTTTGTTCCAGTCTCGCTGCTCGGCTCTTCGGTTGATTTCTGTTTTTCAGCTTCTCCTCTGACCTTAGTATTTCGCTTCCCTCTCACGTACGGCTCCATATCATTCTCTTAACAGACGTGAACACCGTGTAGCGCTCCAGGATGACTCCCAAAACAATTGGCTGTGTTTGGCCTTTAGCTTGTAGCATGTCATCTCAAGGTCAAAGAGGCAGAACAGATGAGTTTTCCTTCAGGTTAGAGGCGGATTCGCTCCAGAACTATCTCGCTGGCTTTTCTGTGAACAGCAATGTGAGTAAGAATAAACAGAGTCTATTTGTTTTCTCGTTTGCTAATCATTTCCTCACGTTATTATGTGATCAATATGGCCACATTTCTTCTCAGGTGTTGGCCATGTGGCGTGAGAAAACGTCAAAACTCTGCTGGAACATCCCGATCTGACAGCCGAGGAAAAACAGTGCGTGTTTTGCATTGTGTGCATACAATTACTAGAAGTAAAGTAGTAAATAGAAATGCTTAATTCTCTATTTCTTTAATTTACTAGCAAATGCGTTTGTAACCTTTGCCTTTCTGATTATGTGTTCATGTAGGCCTTTATAGCAATGCTGTAATTGTTACCTAAATCTATTAAATAAAATATTTCAAATACTTTGAAGTTTAAGAATGTTTGCATTTGTAAACCTAACCCTAACCCTAACCCTAACTGAAATAACTTTAAGTACTAAAACTGTTAAAACTAACACTGAAATAAAATAAAGCTAAATAGAAATATTAATAATAATACCATTTAAAAAGATGAAGCACATAACAGAGTGACAAAACATTTTAATATTAAAAATTGTTTAAAATAAAAATGAAATAAAATAATAATAAAATAGATTAAAACTTAATCTTGGTATAAATTATAACAATTATATAAAATTACATTATAAATGCTACAAGTTTAAGTGTGAAAATAACTAACACTGAAATAAAAATAAAGCTAAATAGAAATGTTAAGAAATAAAAAAAATGCTAAAAGCACATAAAATGAGTAAAACAAACTAAAAATAGCATTACAAATATACTATTAAAAATAGTTTTTATTGATTTTTATTGATTCTATTGTTTGAGCACTAAAATGTCTAACAATGAAATAAAAAGAAAGCTAAATATAAATATAACTTGATTATTAAAACTGTAATAAAAAACATGTTTTTAAACAAAGACAAATCATGAAGTCCATGCATCTCATTTGTCATCATTATATTCTATTATATGACATTTAATTTGCCTTCAGCCACCCTGCTCTCCAGATATCACATTGACCATTAAAAAAACATTTCGGTCAACCACAAATTAATATAACCTTACAAATATGACAGAACTACATTCAGTATGCCATTACAGCTCATTTGAGGTTGTGTGCAATCATAATAAATCTCTAAACAGAGATCCAACACCAGAGAGATGTCGTTTATGTGTTTAGTTAGCGTGCTCCAAATGTATATGTGGATCTGGAGCGGCCTGCACGCGTGCCATGTCTCTGAGCGCTGACAGGATCTTGGAGGAACCTGGATCGGACGGCCTGCAGAACCTGGCCACGGCTCAGCCACGAGGCCTGGAATCTGGGTTAATAGAGAGAGAGAGAGAGAGAGAGAGAGAGAGAGAGAGAGAGAGAGAGAGAGAGAGAGAGAGAGGGAGAGAGAGAGAGAGAGAGAGAGAGAGAGAGAGAGAGAGAGAGAAGAGGGGAGAGAGAGGAAGAGAGAGAGAGAGAGAGGAGAGAGAGAGAGAGGAGAGAGAGGAGAGAGAGAGAGAGAGAGAGAGAGAGAGGAGAGAGAGGGAGAGAGAGAGAGAGAGAGAGAGAGAGAGAGAGAGAGAGAGAGAGAGAGAGAGAGAGAGAGAGAGAGAGAGAGAGAGAGAGAGAGAGAGAGAGAGAGAGAGAGAGAGAGAGAGAGAGAGAGAGAGAGAGAGAGAGAGAGAGAGAGAGAGAGAGAGAGAGAGAGAGAGAGAGAGAGAGAGAGAGAGAGAGAGAGAGAGAGAGAGAGAGAGAGAGAGAGAGAGAGAGAGAGAGAGAGAGAGAGAGAGAGAGAGAGAGAGAGAGAGAGAGAGAGAGAGAGAGAGAGAGAGAGAGAGAGAGAGAGAGAGGGGGAAAAATCCAAACAGAGACGGCTAAAGCACAGACGATGCCAAAGGGAAGTGAGGTCATCACGGCGGCTTCTCTCGCACTGTTCTGCGGTTGTCACCTCGTCTTCTCGCTCCACGTTGGTGGACACAAACCATCGCACGATAGATATTTCTGCAGGTTTCGTCACAATTTCACATGATATGCATCAGTCTCTAGTACCAGCGCACGCACATTTAAACGCTCTCCGCTAAGATGAGAGCAACAGGTGGTAGAACGGAAAGAGCCTGAACGTCTGTCATCTTTTCCAGGTGGTCTTTTTCTCTTTGGGATTAATTTCAGCTGTTTCAAACACAGACAGCTCTACTAACGATAGAAAGTGCACATATTAACATGCATCTTCTCTAGTACTTGTGCTCTAAGTGACATGATCAAAGCTGTTTGATGAATACTGCATATCCATACTACTCATTTAACCTATTGCGTTTTGCATACGTTATAATACGTAGTATAGTAGTACTTGTGGAATACATTTGAAATTGCACAAAAGTGGAAATAAAGTTAACTGGTTTGTGTTTGTATAGCACGTTATTAGTGAACAACGCTGCATGCACTGAAGGTCATCTCTAGTAGCCCATATGGCAAAAAATATATTTTCAAATATTCATAAAATGGCCACAATATGTTTACTAATATTTAGTTCCTTTGCATATTCTGACTTCTCATCTGATGTATGCTGTTTAAAAGGCAGTGCTAGTGTGTAGATTACTTAAATTGTGTAATCCGTTACTGATTACAAATTATGTGAAGAACATTATAGTTAGTAACATACAAAATCTATTAGATTGACACATTTTAGATTAACGAGGAGACAAGGTTCTCTCAAAGTTATGAACAGTAGCATTAATAAAACATTATATATTGTTTGTGGAACGTTTTTCTGAAATGTTTTAGCTGGATGTTCATCTAAATGTGATACTTGTTTCAGGATATTCAGAGAACATTTAAAAGTAACATTCCCATAATATTTGCAAAATGAGAAAATAATATTTTGCACAACCAAGAAAGACTTTATTTTTCAGAAATAATGGTTCATAACTTAATTGGAATATTAGCTAAATGTTCTCAGAGCATATTTTTTTGGCAGGTATTCTGACTACTTTTTCATTAATCTTAGACTGTTTTATCTTGCTTTAACAGGACTATTTAGTAAAATGTGGTTTATGAAGAATTGCAATGAAAGTAAAAATAAAGTCCTTTGCTTGCATATATAGCATGTTGTAATGAACAATGGATATCTGATGCTGTGCCTTCATCATATCCACATGCAAGCCAAAAGTCTTGTGCTTTCCTCTTTTCCTGGCTTTAATCGTCGCTCACCTTTGTTCTCCCGTGGGATCTTGAAGAAAGCAGGATGAAGGGGAGCGGAGATGGAGACTCTTGCATGTTATCTGCTCTGGAATGCCACCGAAGAGAAACGCACACACTCATACAGGGCTCATTGTTAGCGGTGTAGCGTCTGTGATCAGGCAGGCCTAAGAATGATCAGCGTATGGCCCCTTCTCCTCTTTCTTCCCATCTCACCCCTGATCCCGGGCCCCGTCGGCTCCACACAGAGCGCTCTCACAAACCTGCACTCTCCGATTATTATCTGAACAACGTTCTTCCTGCTTTTTCATCTGCCCTCTGCTTTTGTCCTCTTTACTCATTTCCTCTCTTCCACCGCCGTGTCCTTGCTCACCTGTGGAGGGACGCAGCCAGCGGGAACACATTCAGAGGGAGGCTGTTGTGTTTGGAACTTTCTCGAGGCATGATATGATTCCGTTATATCATTTATCACATCTGCTTTGAGGACTTATTAAAGATTAAGAAAGTTTGAAAGAGTAATCAAAGTTGACGTGGTGATATCTGTTAGTATGACGTGACGGGTTTAGGATTAGCTGTACTGTCTGGAGAATTCATTTGGGATGTGTGTTTTTCAGAAACTCATTTAGGTTAGTTTTATCTCAAATGCACAGTTGGTGAAAAGGAATGTAGATGGAAGGGGGCAAATACTTTTCCACAGGACTGTATCAACTTTGTCATTTCTGTAAAAATTAAGAAATTATTTTTACGAAAATAAAATAAATAATAATAGACAAGAATGCATGAATAGGCAATATATTGTGCATGTGTAAAACTATAAAATGATGCTTTAATTACATTCATGCATATATAAGATGGTTTTATCCAAATGTTTGTTAGTTTTTTTGTTAGTTTTGTTTTTTAATAAAACTGTTTTAATTACTTTTACGTTTATGAATTTAGCAGAATTTGACAAAAGCAATTAATCACAGAGCCAACAGTATTTTAAATATACAATGGCAGGTTTATTAGACCACTAAAATAATATAAATGTTAGTGTTATTGAAGATAATTTGACATTGGAGGAATAGAGTTTATATTGTGGGTATATATTAGGTTCTGACTTTTGATTGCAGACTTTTACTTTGGAAAATCTTGTGGTAAGACGTAGTCTTAGTTGGGAATTTAAGCAATTATTTCCATTATTCTCAGTTTAATCTCCTTATTATAGGAGACATAATTTAAATTAAAGAGCTTTCCACTGAGATTGGGAAAGCATTCAGCGCAGGATAATAAACTTGACATCTAGATTCGAGGAAAGAAGAGGAATGTTGTGCTAAAAAGCAAATGCACAAGTGATATGGCAGCCACAAGAGTGTTTTGAGAGCTTGTGTTTTGGTCGCCATGGCAAGACGTCTGTTTTCTCTCCTCAGCATTCGTTTCAATTCAAAAGTGAGAAAGCAGAATGAACGGAATGCTAGAAAGAACGTGCCACCTTTTCCAGGCACTTCACACTTGACCCATGACTGCTCGTGACCTTTACTTTGCCTTGATCTTCATCTAGTCTTTAGAGATGCTTAATCAAACACCGTTAAATAATTATGTTAGATCACTTTAAATGAATGCATGGCCATAAAATGCATGTGTGATCTTGCTGTAGTGTTTATTTGAAGGTTGATGATTGAGGAGATGAGCATTCATGGATGAAATGAAAGTTTAATGGTCCAATGACCGAACCCTGAGGAACACCATAAACTTTGAATGAGACACGTTGATCAGAAACGATGTTGTCACTGTTGTCTGGGTGATTAGGGGAGAAAACCTAGATCACACACACTGCCTTGCCACTGCTGACCTTGTAGGTGACCTTTCTCCTCAGTCTGTGACCGTAAGGAGGGAGAACAGGCAGAGCTGTCATCTCTTTGGAGACCGACAAATGTTGATGGGTGATGTTAACGAACAGGCCTCTGATGTCAGACAGCCGTCTGACACTAACCGCTGACCCTTCATAACCTGGGAGTTGGTCTTGTTGCCCTGGCAATTGGGGCTTATACAATCACTGCAAGATACATTAGAAGTCTGAGAACTTCTGGGAAACACGTTGATCTTGTGCAGAGCGTTTATCAAAATACACATCGTTTCAAAGCAGCCAATCTTGATGTTTATAATATCTTAATATCTGAATGCCTTACAGTTTTTTTCACCACACAATGAAAATTCTACCATCCTTTTAATTTATTTAAACACGCCTATGTATGATTATTTTCTTCTGTGGGACACAAGCGCGGAAACTCGCATTGTGTTAGCAGCGCAAAGGTTGTGGGTTTGATTCCCAGGGAACACATGTACTGACAAAAACATGTATAGCCTGAATGCACTGTAAGTCGCTTTGGATAAAAGCGTCTGCTAAATGTACAAGTGGGAATTGAGAGCTGCCACAAATAGCAAGCTTTTCAACGAATAATGACTTCAGTATAATCAGTTACTGCACAATCAAATGACTTCAGAAGAAACACAGTGCACAAGTCATATTGAATACTTTTATGCTTCCTTTTGTCGCCATATGTGTTCGTTGCATGGTGACAAGTGACAACATTTTGCTAAACTTCCCTCTTAGTGTTCCATGAAAGAAAAGTAGTCATTTAACTTGGTAAAGGATGAACAGAATTACCAGTTTTGTGTAAACTACTCTTTAATTGTTTAATTTAAGGATGTTTCCAAAGAAGGAAATAAAGTTAAGTAATATGACGCATTTGAATGACAGATAAGCTGCAGTAAGTGGAGCAACGTTAACCACCGTTAATGTCTTAAACCAGAAAGAGCGTAAACACCAGACTGGAAGAACAATTAACCCGGATCATGCTGTGGTCTGGAAAGCTCCTCATCGTGGATAGTTTCAGGCCGTCAGCTCTATTTGGGTGCCGGCATGGGAAAATCTCCATGGAGACTTCAGCGCACTCGTGATAATTAGAAGAATGCCGACGGCTGATTAGGACGAGGCTGTGGATCCAGCATGTTGGGTATGTGTGGTCTCACAAGCACATAAAACCGTCTGCATGTTTATTACCCACGTTTACCGTATATGTCGACACACGTGCATCTGAAGTCACAAAGCAGTGTGTATCAAACAGTAAATGCATGCTGATATTACAGACAACATGCACTCATCACTTCCATCATGAATGTGCAAAACACAAACCACACACTCATGCTCTACCCCTTCCCAGAAATCCACTGACAGACAGTTTGACTGGTATGACGGCATCCCGGAGGTGCTTTGAAGCGGCTGTGTTTATGTGACATGAGGGGGTGTCTGCTCTGTTGATTTTGAGCCATGTTGTAGATTTTCGTGACAAAGTGTTGAAAGTATTTGCTCTCTCTGAAGCCTCCGCCAGCTTGGTTTTACCATTGGCGGTGCACAGGTCTGTAGGTTCAGTATTCGCAGTGTTATTCCATGTGAGCGTCGTTATGGCAATGCCGCGTTTAACATGGTAGAGAGAGCGGCTACTGTTGCCGTTGCCTGGAAGCCGCGGTGCTGTTTGCTCAACTGCGGCCTTCACACTTCTAATGCTGAATGTGCTCATTCTGCACGAGGCCTCCCACGTTACTGCCTGACCGAAGATGCCCTGCTGCTCCCGCTTATGAGAAATCATAATTACCATGTAGTGATGGGAAGAAAATGGATGCAGTGACAGGGTCATTAGAAAAGAGTTTTCAGCAAGTTGATGGAAAAGCATGCATTTCTTGACCTTGTACTGGATCTCATACATGTATGTGCAGTAACAGTAGATGCATGCATGATTTACCGTAGTAAGAATGTTGAAAACTACAAACCAATGTTTTGCATAAATCTATTTTTCTTCCCAGAAAAAAACACATTCGTGAACACGTTTGTTTACATTATAGCTGTAATAATTCCAATTCATTTCCAACTTATTGCCAGGGTTGTTAATGTTAACTAAAACTACAATTAATTTAATGAAATCTGAAATAAAATGAAATATTAGATGAAAAACTTAAACTTAAAAAAAGGAAATTAGAAACAAAATAAATCTAACGAAATTAACTGAAGTAGTAAAATTACTCAAACTAAAATAAAAGTAAATAGAATAAATATGAGTAAAACACAACTAATAAAATGATAAAAGCACTTAACAGAATTATTAAAATATAAATAAAAATAAGAACTGAACATTTAAAAGTAAAGCTAATATTATATTATAATGAAAATAGTATTATGAATTTTAAATAATATAAATAATCTAAAAAAACATAATATTCCTAAATAAATATTTAAAATGTGTCACATGACTTCAGAAGACTTGAAAATCAATATCATATTGAGTACTTTATGGTGCTTTTTGTCACCGTATGAATATGTGTTCTTTTGATGATGAAACAGGGACAACATTTAGCTAAACTTCCCTCTTTGTGTTCCACGAAAGAAAAGTAGTCATATGACTTATTAAAGGAGGAACGAATTGTCATTGTTGTGTAACTTACTCCTTAAAGTCTGTCATTTAATGATGCATCCAAAGAAGGGAAAAATCAACAAAATAGAGTGGTGTATGCATGTGAACTGTGAAAGTATAGTAGGCATTGGTGTCTATCTATCTATCTATCTATCTATCTATCTGTCTGTCTGTCTGTCTGTCTGTCTGTCTGTCTCTGTCTGTCTGTCTGTCTGTCTGTCTGTCTGTCTGTCTGTCTGTCTGTCTGTCTGTCTGTCTGTCTGTCTGTCTGTCTGTCTGTCTGTCTGTCTGTCTGTCTGTCTGTCTGTCTGTCTGTCTGTCTGTCTGTCTGTCTGTCTGTCTCTCTGTCTGTCTGTCTCTCTCTCTCTCTGTCTATCTATCCATCTCTATGTATGTATGTATAAATGGGTCAAAGATGTTAAGATGTCCGCATCAAAATAAATTTACAAAAGTGATTTTATGTCCATAGAAAGCCCATTAAATATAAGTAAAGTGTCTACTTTTAAGGTTTCAAATACGTTTTTGGAGAATAAATTGTCAACATTTTGTTGAAATAATGTTACATTGTCATTGAATGTAACACAATATTTATGTAAAAATTCAAACATGTTTATAATCAAATGTCTGTCTGTCTGTCTGTTGTCTAAATGAGTAAAAAATTATTATTGACAAATGGGCGAAATCTAGAATAGTAAAAAAAAAAAAAAGAAATCACAACTAATTAATATCTGGGGTGAAAGTAATTAGTCTTTTAATGTCATAAATTGATTTTTGTTGTAAATATGCCTGTGTTACATTGAATTATATTTTACCGGCTGTTTTCTGTAAATCAGGGGAAAATGCATGATATTTATTTGCACAGAAAATAAAAAAATTGCAATTAAATTAAACCGAAAACTGATAAAAAACGATTTTTGGGGAAAACAACAACAATTTGAAGCAGCATTACACTTGTTGTTTTTACGCTTGAACCCTTTCTGGTCTTTGCCTCACATGCATATACGTATCTATGAGTGCATTTGAGTAGAGACTGAGTAGAGTGAATGAAAGCGTGTGAGGAATGTGGAGTTGTGCTGTCTGCACTGCTGTCATGTATGTGTGAAACAGCACTGAAGGAGCTGCCAGTGTCCGTCTATAGTTATTATTGAGAAGCCCGAGCTCTTCAAACGGCCAGCGTTCGACCGCACGGCATTCCTCACAAACAGGACAGAGCTTTGAAGTGCTCTCAATAGCTCTGTTCCAAAACATAGTAAACGCTCATTTCGCTCTGCTCGGCCTCTGTTATTTTTCGACTCTGCTTGTCAAAATGCATGCATTGGATATATTGAAGTGTAATAATTGCATCTTAAACAGCATCTGCACTGGGGTTTAGAATGGAGCTCTTGTCTGATACTGATACTGATCATATTTTCATTGCACTGATTGTATTTTTCAAGCTCTACTGTTCCTCAAACTCAAACCCGGTCTAAAAGTGATTCACCGCTCAGGGGAATTTCACTGAAAGATCAGACGACCAGGACTTCACTGTACCACTTTAATAACCTCTCATTACTGTGTTTCATTTTCTGATATTCTTTGTACTTTTTTATTTTATGGAATTAGGTAGTAAAAATAATGAAGTCTAAAAAAGTTCCTTAATGTGACCGTTTGTTAAGCCAAGCATCATGTTTACTATTTCTCAATTAGATGTCTTATAGTTATTATAATACACTGATTATTAAAATTCAGCACATAACCGCATAATTCACATGCCAACAACCACTTAAAAACTTAACAAAAATATCTACATGTCATTATGTAATCAAAGTCGCATTTAAAGGGTTAAAATCCTGGAAATGAAATAATTTTTGGTAGTTATGATCAGTATATTCGTAATAAGGGAACAATAGTAGAATTTTTATATTAATAATCAAGAAATATCACTTGTTAAAAGTTATACATTTATATTAATATAAAAATATGACTGTATATGTTCCTATTTATATATAAAAGTGTAAGTAATTAATTCATTAACATATTTATTTATTTATTTATTTAATTGTGTGTGTGTGTATATATATATATATATATATATATATATACACAAGTGAATAAATAAGTGAATTAATTAATTATAATTTTATATAGTAACATATATAATACACACAATAATACAATTAATATGAATAAATTATATTTTGTAATCATATATATATATATATATATATATATAATAATTTATATATATGACCATTTTATGCATATTTTGTCCTCTAAGGACCTCGATTGACTAAATGGACATACAAGGGTTAATATTCATTATAAAACAGCAGATTTCACATTATAAACAGTCAATAATCATTTAAATATCTTGTCAACATAACTTGGTAGTTTTTGAATTATTTGGACGGCTCAAAATGAAATATGTTGATTTCAGAGTCATAACCGGGAATATGCTGGGCTGCAAAACCACTGCTTCTGTCACATATTGATTGGAACGATATGTTGATTTGATCTTATGTAGTTTCTCATTAGCAGCGGCTGCATGTGTTTATGTTTCGCAGTGATGATGGGTTGTAATTGCACACGCACGCACGCAGGCACAGGCCGTTCCAGCGGTGACTTCCGGTCTTAGCTTGGATTACTGCAGTGGTTTAACGCTCCATTGATAGTGAGCACTGTAAATCCTGTTAAACACTGACGACAGCACTCAGCATGTCACCGCCGTCCTGACGGATGCATGCGCTGTGTGTGTGTGTGTGTGTGTGTGTGTGTGTGTGTGTGTGTGTGTGTGTGTGTGTGTGTGCACTTACAATGAGTCACGCTGGCACTGGTGTCATAATACTTCACATAGACTACTCTCTTTTATAATCATTCATTTATATCATAATACTTCACATAGACTACTCTTTTATAATCATTCATTTATATCATAATACTTCACATAGACTACTCTCTTTTATAATCATTCATCTGAACGGTTTTATAAGATATGCGTGCAAATCTGAATCTGTTCACAGAAAAGTCCCAGAACCTGACTTTGAGAATGTTTTGTTCTATTTTATTTGTAATTTAATTTAATTTAATTTAATTTAATTTATTTATTTATTTATTTATTTATTTATTTATTTATTTATTTATTTATTTATTTATTTATTTTATTTTATTTTATTTTATTTTATTTTATATTTTATTTTATTTTATTTTATTTTATTTTATTTTATTTTATTTTATTTTATTTTATTTTTTTTTTTTTTATTTTATTTTATTTTATTTTTTTTTTTTATTTTTTTATTTTATTTTTAATTTAATTTAATTTAATTTAATTTAATTTAAAAAATATATATTTTATTTTATTTTATTTTATTTTATTTTATTTTATTTTATTTTATTTTATTTTATTTTATTTTATTTTATTTTATTTTATTTTATTTAGATTTAGTTTTGTTTTATAAATATATATATTGTTTTGATTTATGTTAAACATGCAGAAAGTTTTCTGCTAGTATTAGGGTAATAAAATGTGGGTTATAAAATATAATTATCTGTGTATTTTTATTTGTCTTTTTTCTTTTATTTTAAATGTCTATATATTATTAAGTGCAATATTTGCATATAAATATAAATATTTTATTTTTCTATATAATATAATATATATTTGTGGTGTTAATATACATTTTTAAATAAACCCTAAATATATTACCATACTTTATAATATTGTATTTTTATTATATGTATGTATGTATGTATGTGTGTGTTTATTTATAAAATGTAATATTTTACATATTTGTATTTGATAAAAGCACAAAGACAGTTGTAATATAGTGATTACAGTCACTCTGCTGTGTTTTGTCGAACAAACACACTTTAATATGACTCTTTTTCATTGCAACATGGCATCTCATGTCTCATTGCTTAAATCATGCGCTGCTATGTTTGCATGCACTCCGACGGACTTTCCCGGGTAACATATCCCATCATGCACTGTCCTGGCCTGGGCCGTGCGTATATGTGTTCTGGTAAAAGCAACATTACTCACTGCCAGATGTGTGATGTTTTCTATTTGTTGTAACATGAGCACAGTTTGTTCAGGCGTTTGGTGTAATACACTGTTGTGGGTTTCTCCTCCTCCTGTCTCCTCACGGCATCCAAACCCTCACTCAGTCTCAGCCATTGACGTATACGGCTTAATGTTTCTGTTATGTGAGATTATGCAACTCTATGAGCTGCAGATGTTTCGAAGCGGCACTCATGACAGTCGAGTGCGGTTCTGCTTTGCCCTTTAACCTGACCGTAAAACAAAAATCACTCAAAGGCCCATCAGGCTTAATTTGCCTCATAAATATGTCCCTCTTGTCTGTTAGAGAACAGGCAGATGCTGTGGACGTGTTCTGCATCACGTAGACGTCATTCTGGTGCAGGTACAGCGTGCACGTGGACGGCTGAGAAACGTTGTGCAATCTTGTTTTCAGACGTGCATCACACCATCATTTACAGGATCTCTGCCTCTGAGCTTTCTGTATCTGTCAGTCAGTCAGTCGCACACATCGGGTTGAAGGTCAATGGTCTCGTTTCTCTTGGCAAATAGCTTTGTTAATAGATATTGGCTTTAAAACATGAACTACTTGCTTAGTCACACATAATCACAGCTCGTTTGAAATCGGCACGAAATACAAAATCAAGCCAGTCGTGCACCCAAACGTAAGTTTTCAGTTTCTGTGCTGTGAGGTAAAGTGATTAAGGTCACGCGGTCTATTTTTGGCATGTGATGGTTTGGAAGCGTCGATTAGAACAGCTTAAAAAACATAACGCAAATCAGTATCAGGCACACTTTTATAGCTGTTAAGAGGTTACATTATAGTTGTTTTAAACATAAACAGTTTTTGTGAATATAAAATCTGAAATATGAATATTGCTTTTCATGCAAATCTAATTTGCATGCATTTATTATGCATTTGGCAGATGCTTTTATCTAAAGTAATATTCATTGCTTTCAAACCTAATACTCTAATTTAATCTTTTTAAAAGCCACGACTTGATATTTTATTTTGTTTTATTTTGTTTTATTTTGTTTTGTGTTATTTCGTTATTTTTATTGTGAAAATGAAGAAGGTTTTCTGTTAGTATTGGGGTTTTAAAATGTGGGTTATAAAATATTTAACTGTCTGTATAGCACTGTCATGCCAAAAAACAATAGAAGTCTATGCAATGTCCTCTTTTGAATAGCTAAGTGTGTGTGTGTGTGTGTGTGTGTGTGTGTGTGTGTGTGTGTGTGTGTGTGTGTGTGTGTGTGTGTGTGTGTGTGTGTGTGTGTGTGTGTGTGTGTGTGTGTGTGTGTGTGTGTGTGTGTGTGTGTGTGTCTCTGTGTGTGTGTGTGTGTGTGTGTGTGTGTGTGTGTGTGTGTGTGTGTGTGTGTGTGTGTGTGTGTCTGTGTGTGTGTGTGTGTGTGTCTGTGTGTGTCTCTGTGTGTGTGTGTGTGTGTGTGTGTGTGTCTCTGTGTGTGTGTGTGTGTGTGTGTGTGTGTGTGTCTCTGTGTGTGTGTGTGTGTGTGTGTGTGTGTGTGTGTGTCTGTGTGTGTCTCTGTGTGTGTGTGTGTGTGTGTGTGTGTGTGTGTGTGTGTGTGTGTGTGTCTCTGTGTGTGTGTGTGTGTGTGTGTGTGTGTGTGTGTGTGTGTGTGTGTGTGTGTCTCTGTGTGTGTGTGTGTGTGTGTGTGTGTGTGTGTGTGTGTGTGTGTGTGTGTGTGTGTGTGTGTGTGTGTGTGTGTCTCGTGTGTGTGTGTGTGTGTGTGTGTGTGTGTTTAATAACACAAGCTGCATTCAAGGTGTACTTTATTTATATTAGTATGCACATTAAAACCGACAACTCAAATTTTGTATTTTTTAAAGCCACAACTTCAATGTTATGTTTATTTTTTCCTTTAATGCACATTTTTGTATGCATGCATGAAAATTAATTTCTTTGGCCGTTACATCACGTCTCGATGTTGTTTTCAGCATCTGAAACCTAAACCCGTGTCCCAGCACAGTTAAAAACCGTTTTGTTTTTGCACAATACGCAATGTTCCTCATTAATGGAGACAAATTGAATTTTAGTCTTACTAGTCCACACTGTGTTCTTCCAGTAGATCAGGTGATATTTGTCGCACTAGAGATGAGCAGCGGTGTTGTGTTTGGACAGCAGAGTGTTTTCTGTCCTGTTTGGTTTTTCTTAAGGTAGATTCATGAAGATAAACAGCAGCCGGTGCCAGAGATTCCTGAAGATCTTCAGCTGATAACCTCAGATTCTTTACCATTGCTGTCATTAACATTTAAACCCAAGTATGTCATTTCTGTTAAACACGTGCTAAGATATTTATTTGTCTTTCTTTTAAACAAAGTGATTTTCTGAACACTTTTTCCTCTCTATCTTTGGTCAGGCAAAGAGAAACTGGCCTAAAGTTACACCACTGACGGAGTCAAAGTTTTTAACATTATCAGCGTTCAAGATGTCAACTATGGTCTTGTAGCCATGCCAAACCAACTGACATCTGTTATTAACATTAAACGAATAGTTCACCCAAAAATGAAAATGTCCTAGAAATGCGCTCACCCTCAGGCCATCCAAGATGAAGATGAGTTTGTTTCTTCATCAGATTTGGAGAAATGTGTCTCTGCATCAGTGTCTCAGCAACGGATGCTCTGGAGTGAATGGGTGCCGTCAGAATGAGAGTCTGATAAAAACATCACAATAATCCACACCACTCCAGTTTATCAGTTAACATCTGGAGAAGACAAAAAACGCTTCCTCCTGTGAAAAAAGTGCATCTCCTGTTGTCTCTTACATCAAAATCCATTTCTCTCCTGATTCACACCAGAACATGTTTTCACTGTATGAAGCATTATTATAGATTATAGACTTTGTATCTTAGTTAAAAACGTTTTAATGCTGGATTTGTTTTATCTTTTGTCTTCTGCAGATGATAACTGATGGACTGGAGTGCTGTGGATTGTTGTGATGTTTTATCAGACTCTCATTCTGACGGCACCCATTCACTGCAGAGCATCCGTTGCTGAGACACTGATGCGGTGACATATTTCTCCAAATCTGATGAAGAAACAAACTCATCTATGTCTCGGATGGCTTGAGAGTGAAAATATCTTCTGCTAATTAAAAAAAACTATTTGAACTATTTACATTTTAGAGTGGCCTTTTATTGTGTCCAGCCTAAGGCACACCTGTGTAATAATCATGCTGTCTAATCATCATCTTGATATGTCACACCTGTGAGGTGGATGATTATCTCGTTCACTAACACAGATTTAGACAGATTTGTGAACAATATTTGAGAGAAATAGGCCTTTTGTGTTCATAGAAAAAGTCTAGAGTTCAGCTCATGAAAATGGGGGCAAAAACAAAAGTGTTGCGTTTATCATTTAGTTCAGTATACATTAGGCTAATGAACTGTATTAGTTGGGGCAACTGTTTAAACATTAATAAATGTGACTCTGGAGCACAAAAGCAGTCATAAGCAGCACAGCTATATTTGTAGCAATAGCCAACAATACATTGTGTCGGGCAAAATTATAAATGTTTCTGTTATGCCAAAAATCATTAGATATTAAGATCATGTTCCATGAAGATATTTTGTACCGTAAATATATCAAAACTTAATTATTGATTAGTAATAAGCATTGCTAAGAACTCCATTTAAACAACTTTAAAGATTATTTTCTCAATATTTAGATTTTTTTGCACCCTCAGATTCCAGATTTACAAATATTGTCCAAACCATACATCAATGGAAAGATTATTTATTCAGGTTTCAGGTGATGTAGAAATATCAATCTCAATAAAATTGACCCCTATGACTGGTTTTGTGGTCAGGGGTCACACATGTGTGGTTTAATATGTGAGGAGGGACTTATGTAGTGTGTGTTGTGTCTGTACATGTGTCATCAGGCTAGACTTTGCTCTAAAGACACACATGTTTATCTGTGGCTGTCGGGGGTCTGCAGCGGGCCACAGGTGGAGCGCACCTGTCCTCCACATTCCTGTCATCCCGCAGCATCCGCTGACCACCCCTCAGGAAAACTAGCATCGCTGGGATGTTTGTCTCCAGGCAACGCTAACATACACAATCCTTACATCTCTGACATTTACACAGGACTGCTCAAAATAAAGCAACAAGCCAGCTGAGACCGTGCGCTACAGTGGTTTTACTGTGGTTGAGGGGTCATGACGCACCTACCACCCTTTACCGTAGTAAAACCAGTGGGTCACACAAACAATATTTAACTGTTCATACAGTAAATCTTATATAGATTTTTTATTTGTGACCCCACTACAAAACCAGTCTTAAGGGTCAATTTTGTGAAATTGATATTTATACATCACCTGAAAGCTGAATAAATCATATTTCCATTGATGTATGGTTTGTTATGATCAGACAATATTTGTAAATCTGGAATCTGAGGGTGCAAAAAAATCTGAATATTGAGAAAATCATCTTTAAAGTTGTTCTTAGCAATGCATATTACTAATCAATAATTAAGTTTTGATATATTTACGGTAGGAAAAAAATATCTTCATGGAACATGATCTTAATATCTAATGATTTTTGGCATAAAATATAAATCAATAATATTGACCCATACAATGTATTGTTGGCTACAAATATACACCTGTGCTGCTTATGACTGCTTTTGTGCTCCAGGGTCATATTTAGTTTATATATCAAAACTTATATAACATTTTTATTGTTCATAGTATATGGTGTATAAATAAATAAATGCAATAAAATAAATTTATTTATTTTTGTATTATTTCATAATTTAATATAATGCAATTCAATTATACAAAATTAATTAGATTTATATATATACACCTTTGAAGCTGTGACAACCGTTTGGAGTCCATTTAAGTTCACTATATGGAGAACAATTCTGGAATGTTTTCATCAACAACCTTAATTTCTTTTCGACTGAAGAAAGAAATACATAAACATCTTGGATGACATGGGGGTGAGTAAATTATCATGACATTTTAATTTGAAAGTGAACTAATCCTTTAAGCACAAAAATCCACTTAATGGTGCTGCTAACATTCACATAACAACAAATACAAAAATAAGTTTAAACATAGAATAGAATGTTGAGAACATTCAGAAATAATGTCTTGGAAATGTTTAAATGCAATATTTTCACAATAATTGAGGTGTGATGGAAATGACTGTGAATGGTATTGTAAATGTGTGGATTTGATGCACTTCATTTAGAAGTTACGGCTCTGAATGGAGACCATCCAGTCATTTTCAGCCATTGTGAGAGGTTCAGGTTGCCATGCACGGGTTCGAGGTTGGTGGGCGACTGATGTTTGCTCTGAACACAGCTGTGTGACTCCAGGAGAAGACAAATGGAGGCCTAATGTCAACAGGCCATTATACACGCACACAAATATATCATGAGAGCGACTCTGCACAAATATATACTCGTGTATGAGGATCTGTCCGATGTGTCGTGTGTGAAGTCTGCAAATTATGAATCACAAACTCTTGCAATTTGACTAAATACCAAGTGCTGATTCATTTCTGTCTCTTTTTATTCTTCCTGAGGAATTTTAGTCGTTGAGCTGTTAAAAAGCAATGCATTTTCCACATAACTAATTCTCTATGGCTAGAATGGATTCATGTGCATTTATGCTGCAGTTATTTTAATATGAATTACTTTTATTTTTGAATTGCACTTTGTTAAGA
Source organism: Gymnocypris eckloni scoliostomus (assembly GCA_027564155.1). NCBI lineage: Eukaryota > Metazoa > Chordata > Actinopteri > Cypriniformes > Cyprinidae > Gymnocypris > Gymnocypris eckloni. The sequence continues at coordinate 16,992,572 of CM050416.1, read as the reverse complement.
TGTGAATGCACGATATAAAAGCACAGGTTTACCGGGAAATCGGTATTGCTGAGCTCATCGGTTTGCAGAAACTTCATCCAATAAAACAATTTACGACTTGTGCTGATGTGCAGCTGGCTACACCATCTCTAATGGCTTTTAAATGTGCTCCTTCTGGGCTGACGGAGAGAAATCCAGGCCGTGATTTATGGCCTTGCTTACCTTTCACCTCGACTGCAGCGCTGCTCCACATTCTCCCTCCGCGCACGGACACACGATGTGGCCAAATCCACGCTACTGTGTGTGATTTTTATTGTGATCTTTGGCACAGTCTTTCTCACAGGTGCCAGTGGAGATAAAGCATGCTACGCTTCTGATTTACTGAGACAAACAGATCATATCTAATAAATGTGTGTTGAGATGGCTGCGATGGGCTCCAGTGTCTCAGCACGGCTTTTTTCTCGTGCCCACCCAATCTTACATTCTATTAGTCACAACTGTTGTGGAGCATGACCTCATCATCGTTTCGTTTACTCTCGGACTCTTTCGACTACTGTTAGCTGTGATCAAATACATGCATGTCAGCTAACACAGAACCTTCTCAGAACTTTGGCCAGTGTTCTGGCAAGGTTCTCTCGATGTTCTTCCAGCAACGTTAATATAACGTTATTAAATATGTTCTCAAAACGTTAGCACAAAACATTATTCATGCATCATTCATGGAATGTTTTTATTCTCAAACAATGGAGTTGGATGTTCATCTAACTTTTTCTTTTTTAAATGTAGCGACTAATGTTTTTAGAACATCCAGAAAACCTTCAAAAGTAACATTCCCAAAATGTTTGCGAAATGATAAAATAGAAAAAATTTGCATAACCAAGACAAAATATTTTTAAATGCATTTTTTAATGCTTTTAAAATATCCAGCAAACTGTATATTTTGATCGTTCAGAGAACACTCAGACAATAGTTTCATAACTTAATGGGAAGCTATAGCAACACGTTCTTGAAACATACCTACATATTTATGTATTATTTATTATGTTGGGGTTATTTCAGTGTTATATACAAACGTTGTTTCAGTAACAGTGATAATCATTCAAAGCCTGGTCATTAATAATGTTTTCAAAACACAAAAATATTGTTAATAAAGTGTTTTCTTCTAAAACGTTTTAGTTAGACGTTTGTCTATTGTTTTTTAAATGTTACTTGTTACGTCTTGCTACCTCAGAGAACATTCAAATGTAACATTCCCATAATGTTTATGAACTGGAATGTTCCTTTGATGTCAGAATAACATTCTAAAAACTGACAATGTTCTTAAGCAATGCTTAACAAATGCTCTTAGAACATATTTTTGTTAACTAGGATTCTGTTTTAAGCAAACATTCTTTCAGTTACATTAATGTAATTTGTATTTAAAAGTTATCTGTTATTTAATGACCTTAAAATATTAGGAAAAAAATTGCATGTTTGTAAATAACATTTTTAAATGTTACTGCCTGTTTCAGGATGTTCAGTGAACATTCAAAGTAACATTCTTATAATGTTTGCAAACTGATTAAATAGAATGTTTCATAATGTTCGCATAATCAAGAAAAAAAGGGAACCTGCAGAAATAACGTTTTTGTAACGTCATGGCAATGTAATCAAGAGTGTATTTTTGTGGCTGTGTTTCTACAGAGATTTGAGTTGTGTAATCATGATTCACAAGCATCAAGCTTCACCGACAGATGACGCCCATTTTACACCAATGAGATGCAAACGACGCATGAAATACCTCAACGTTTACACCGCTTGAGTAAAGGCCAGTGCGAGAGCACAAAGAGCTTTGGAGGAGCAGCGATGAACGTGCTGATAGCGTCGTGCAGGGCTGCACAGGATAAGCAAACATCTACTACGAGAGCCAGGCCTTTATATTTGAGCTCGTCTCTGGCTGTCAGATTCACTGTACTCAATCCTTCAGGGGAATGTCATGTTCTCGTGGCAGAGACGAGAGTTCAGGCTCTTATCACGACTGAGACCAACGGTTCAAACGCTCGGGCAGCAGCAGTGATCTGAAGCAGAGCTGAAAGCCCGTGTTAGTGATTATCTATATATAGTGTCATCTGAGGTCTCTTTGATGTCCACCTATCGTCCAGAATCTTTTGCCGTGACCTTGCTAATTGTCTGAATCCTTGTTAGATGTGCATGGACCACCAAAGAGCCAAAGACTCGCTTATCGCTCTGAATCCAGTGGTCGTGTTCTTCAGCAATGACTCCTGTTTGGTCTTCAACTGAAAACAGCAGCATGTGTTGTTTTTGATCCAGCGAGGCTTTTGGATTATTGCAATTAAAAGTCCCCTATTTTTAAATGAATGTTATAGATCTTATTGTAAATGATTATGTTTTATTTTTATTTTTTGTTTTTTCAATGTTGTTCAACCTTGGAATGTTCAATATCTTAGCTTGGTCTTCTCTCTTGTGACGTATGCTTTTAAAAACAAAATTGTCTCTTGAACTCTGCATTCGCTTTTGAGAGCCCCGCCCACATCTCAACATCCAATCAACAACTGAATCATAGAATTTAGCCCCACCTTACTTTTTCTTTACATAATCCAGTTCACTTGGATGCTATTTACAATTATAATATATATATATATATATATATATATATATATACTGTATATATACAACGATTGCATTTTTTCAGTTCAAAATTGGTTTAAATGCATAAAAAGGATGCCATATAAAAGAAGTACCTATCCCACATAAGTACCAACTTTTATTTTTCAAAACACATTAGTTATTTGTAATTCTTCTGTTATTCAAAGTGTCAAAACATCATGTGGTATGACCTAAAATAAAATAAAGAATATTAAGTTGTTTCTATAAGCTGTATTTTTATTATAAATTGCATAGTGACCTTTCATGGGAAGCTAGCTTGTTTTGTTTAGGTGGCCAATTCTGTGCTTGTAAATTTTGACTGAATTTGAAAATATCATGTGGTGTGACCAAATATCATGTGGTGTGTCCAAATATCATGTGGTGTGTCCAAATATCATGTGGTGTGACCAAATACCATGTGGTGTGACCAAATATCATGTGGTGTGACCAAATATCATGTGGTGTGACCAAATATCACGTGGTGTGACAAAATATCAGGCGTTGTGACCAAATATCACGTGGTGTGACCAAATATCGCGTGGTGTGACCAAATATCATGTGGTGTGACAAAATATCATGTGGTGTGACAAAATATAATGTGGTGTGACCAAATATCATGTGGTGTGACCAAATATCATGTGGTGTGACAAAATATATGTGGTATGACCAAATATCACGTGGTGTGACCAAATATCATGTGGTGTGACAAGTATCATGTGGTGTGACCAAATATCACGTGGTGTGACAAATATCATGTGGTGTGACCAAATATCATGTGGTGTGTCCAAATATCATGTGGAGCCACTGCAAGGTCTTTTCCATTATAGATATATGTCCCAGATTCACAGTTTTAGTGCTTTTATATTCAATTAATGGTTTAGATATATAAAATACTTTATTTTAATATAATTTGGAATTGATTTATATGCACTTTGTGTCATTTCGAGAGGTTTATGTGTAATCTTTGTACAATATGAGAAAAAAAGGCATTTAGACCATCTAATATTAGTTTGGTAATTATGCATGTATTAGTAATGTATTATATATTTATTAATAACTATTTTAATCTATTTGACCAGATTCCACCGTCAAGCAAAGTAAAATAAATGCTCACCATAGGCATCATGTACATTCTGACCCTGCAGTCAAGCACAAACTCCAGATGTAATTTTTCTGCTGTAAGAAATATGTTTATGATTTTATCTCAGAACCTGAGCCAACAACTCTAAATACCTGCCCTTAGTTACTGTTGCTATGTCAGACAAGCCATTCGACAAACCATGGCACTTTTATGACATGCATCATGTTCTCATGCAGTGAAAAAAATGCACTTTTGAATGAATGAATGAATGATGCATTTATATATGTCGCTAATTTTAGCACAGAGACTAATGTTTAGAAAGTGCAAATCTCTGTTAATGCCTATGCTGAGAGCTTAATAATGATATTGAAACACTATGTCTATTGTAGGCCTCAGATGAAACCCGATGACTTGTGATGCTGCTGCTTCAGCTGTCAGTGAATCCAGGTCAGCCGTGGCTTTGGCACAGGAGCTCGTGTGTTTGGCTCAGGCCTCGACAGGCACGAAACACAGAGCTTCTGCTGAACCAATCCATGCAACGATTGCACATATCAGTTACCAGCCGTAATATGTTGTGAGAGAAATATAAAGAGAGGGCCGTCGTGTTGATGTGCCACCTGGAGCAGAAACAGCTGACTGCATCTGATTGCACTGACCAACTCATGCAACGAGTCACAGTGACCACATACGGGCTGAGATGCTTCTATTTGATAGTCTTTATAATTTAACACAACATTTTATTGCAATAACAATTTGTGTGAAAGATCATAATTTATATGAGAGTGCCTCAATATTTGTTGTGCATCTCTTTTGCTTTAACAGTGGCAGCAAAGTATTATATTAGTAATGTGATAGCTGTTCTTTGTTTTAAATTTAGCAGTATTCCAATGTTTATGCTTATTTTATTTATTTATTGTGCACATTAATGACCCTGGAGCACAAAAGCAGTCATAAGTGGCACAGGTATATTTGTAGCAATAGCCAACAATACATTGTATGGGTCAAAATGATACATTTTTCTTTTATGACAAAAATCATTAGATATTAAGATCATGTTCCATGAAGATATTTTGTAAATTTCATTTTTGATTAGTCATTTGCATTGCTAAGAACCAAATTTGAACAACTTTAAAGGTGATTTTCTCAATATTTCGATTTTTTTGCACCCTCAGATTCCAGATTTACAAATATTATCCAATCATAACAAACCATACATCAATGGAAATATTATTTATTCAGATGATGATGCATACATCTGAATTTCAAAATAAATGACCCTTATGACTGGTTTTGTGGTCATATTATTGATAATATTAATAGTTCACAACCCATTTTACTTCTGATGCTCCGAGTCAATAATAATGAGGAAAAAAGGCTGACAACTTTTTAAAAACAATGTTAATGTGCACTAAATAATCATTCATAATGAGACCAGGAACGTGTATTCAAATAAATAGAGTCTGGTGTATTGTGATACCCTTTTAGTATTGTTTCAGACACTAAATAGAGTGAATTTTGTTTTGATGTTGACTTGTGTCCATCCCCTGCCGGATGTGAGGAATCTGCCTAGAAAGCATCTCGATGGATTCAGCACATGCTGCAGGATGGAGAAGCCATAAGACCGATTATAGCACTATCAAAAGTGCCAATAAATCTGAGAGATCTGGCCCGATAATGACAGAGAGAGAGAGAGAGAGAGAGTCAAAGGGTGCAGATGTTAAAACCTGGTACCGGGAATGAACCATTTAAACTCTTCCTGGTATGAAATATTCCAGTTCCTCCTGATAGAAATCCACGTGACACACGTCAAGCAGAGATCAGGGCATCTGAACAAACTCCTAACCATTTATGATCATAACCAGCAAGTTTTGCATGGGTAAGCATGAATGCACCCTCTTTGCAAAATAGGTACGATTTATAACTCAACAATTTTTCAGCTAATAAAACATGCATTTGCAGTCATTAAGATGAATAGACATTAAAATCATGCAAAAAAAGCAATTTTTCCATGTAAACAGAGCTGCTGGTAGCAAACCTGCCTCTATATTAATCATACTGTACGTTTATAGAGGAAAAATTATGTTCTGCAGCCTGATGATGTGAATTTATTCTAATGGATGGTGATGTTTGACATACTAGTACACACATGTCTCTAGATACAGTTATTTGAATATTAATTCCAGTTTTTCCTCGCTTTCTTGTGGTTCTGTGTAAAATAAATCTAGCTTATTCTCCTGACATTATTATTAATGCAAACCTCCCCCATTTTTCCAGATCAAACCATAAAACTGATTTACATTCAGTGCTCCAAAATGTATGTTAGAGCGTGAAAGCTGGTAGTGGAGCACAATGTTGAAACTGATGAGTTAATCCAGATCGATTGATCAACCCAGAACCTTGGCCAGCATTTTGAGAACAGTATTAAAGACCAGATGCAGACGTTTCTATTAATGTTACTAGAAGAATGTTTGTTCATAACCGTATCGTTGAGAGAGCCTTGTTCTGATAATGTTAGTGCTGATTTGGTGACAAGTGTTTATTGAGCATGTTTAACACAAGTAGTGATATTTCTATGACAATGTGTTCTTGGTCACATGGGAGCGGGTGCGAGTAGGAGGCCATATGAGTTATATGTGGATGAGATGAATGTTTCCCACGTTGGATGAAGTATGTTTGTTTAGTTGAGCATTGGATCGTTCCACATCCATTATGATCATGATCGGTCTATGACCCAAGAAAGCAATGCAATATTTATTCATCACTCTGTAATAATGCTTAGAAAGGATCAGTTACACTTGAGAAGCATTTTATTTCTTCATCTCTCAATCTCTGACGAGATCTGAGGCCCATTGTTGTGCCGTTCATCCACGACCATCACCTCATGTTGCAGCATGATAATGCACGGCCCCATGTTGCAAGGATCTGTACACAATTCCTGGAAGCTGAAAACATCCCAGTTCTTGCATGGCCAGCATACTCACCGGACACGTCACCCATTGAGCATGTTTGGGATGCTCTGGATCGGCGTATACGACAGCGTGTTCCAGTTCCTGCCAATATCCAGCAACTTCCATTGAAGAGGAGTGGACCAACATTACACAGACCACAATCAACAACCTGATCAACTCTATGAGAAGGAGATGTGTTGCACTGCATGAGACAAATGGTGATCACACCAGATACTGACTGGTTTACGTACCCCCCCAATATTGTAAAACTGCACATTATAGAGTGGCCTTTTATTGTGGACAGCCTAAGGCACACCTGTGTAATAATCATGCTGTCTAATCATCATCTTGATATGCCACACCTGTGAGGTGGATGATTATCTCGTTCACTAACACAGATTTACACAGATTTGTGAACAATATTTGAGAGAAATAGGCCTTTTGTGTTCATAGAAAAAGTCTTAGATCTTTGAGTTCAGCTCATGAAAAATGGGGGCAAAAACAAAAGTGTTGCGTTTATAATTTTATTCAGTGTATTTTTATATATATAAAAAACCTTGACTATTATTTCATATGTAATGCTTTACAGGGTAAAACAAATCCCAAATCTTGTTCAGACTGTTGAAGCACACCGCATGTCACTTTATGGAGATAAAATGAGTTGCAGACATGTTTTCCATCGACTTTAATGCAGATTTCAGTGTTTTTCTCGGGCCTCTTCTGGTCTGTTTTCATTCGGAAGCATTCAGGGTTCAGAGAG
>CM050416.1:16927658-16982658 GCA_027564155.1 Gymnocypris eckloni scoliostomus | reverse complement strand
GCAAAAACGCACACCTTTTGGACAAATCTCGCAACATGATTTACACAAATACTGCCTAAACAAAATACTGATTTTGTGCACTTTATTTACTGGACCAATATTTTAAATTGGCCTTTGAACCGCGTTGATCAGGCTGCAGATTGACAAGCGCCTGATCCAATAGGCATACAGGCATCGCCAGATTGACAGCGCCTGATCCAATAGCATACAGGCATCGTCAGATTGACAGCGCTCTGATCCAATGGCATACAGGCATCGCCAGATTGACAGCGCTCTGATCCAATGGCATACAGGCATCGTCCAGATTGACAGCGCCTGATCCAATGGCATACAGGCATCGTCAGATTGACAGCGCTCTGATCCAATGGCATACAGGCATCGTCAGATTGACAGCGCTCTGATCCAATGGCATACAGGCATCGTCAGATTGACAGCGCTCTGATCCAATGGCATACAGGTATCGCCAGATTGACAGCGCTGATCCAATGGCATACAGGCGTATCGTCAGATTGACAGCGCCTGATCCAATGGCATACAGGCATCGTCCAGATTGACAGCGCTCTGATCCAATGGCATACAGGCATCGCCAGATTGACAGCGCTCTGATCCAATGGCATACAGGCATCGCCAGATTGACAGCGCCTGATCCAATGGCATACAGGCATCGCCAGATTGACAGCGCTCTGATCCAATGGCATACAGGCATCGTCAGATTGACAGCGCTCTGATCCAATGGCATACAGGCATCGTCAGATTGACAGCTCTGATCCAATGGCATACAGGCATCGTCCAGATTGACAGCGCTCTGATCCAATGGCATACAGGCATCGTCAGATTGACAGCGCTCTGATCCAATGGCATACAGGCATCATCAGATTGACAGCGCCTGATCCAATGGCATACAGGCATCGCTCGCCTGATCCAATGATGTTGGGGATCCAGTGGGCGGCAGTCATATTTCAGGGTGACCGTGCCACTCTTGTTTACAAACCTGTTAAAATGTAGTGCCAGTACGTGCGCTCATTGGCGCCCCTTCAGCTGGTGGTGCCTTAGCCTAGCTCGCCTATGTAACCCCCCCGGGTCCACAACTTCACACCGAGCGGGTCTCGAACCCGGGATGCCGGCGCGGGAGGCGGGCGCTCTACCAAGGAAGCTAAAAGCTACAGCCTCTAGTATCAGTAGCTAGAGAACCTCTTTTTGAGGTCAGGGGAGTGAGGTTTACACACAGCCCTTACTGGCATACATCCGTTAATACATCCGTCACTCCTGTGCGGGTCACGGCACCAATGTAACCCCCCACGACACGGGTCCGCACCATCCCAACTCGTATCTTGTGCCGAGCGGGGCTCGAACCCGGGATTCCGGCGCGGGAGGCGGGCGCGGGAGGCGGGCGCTCTACCAAGGAGGCTAAAGGCTACAGCCCTTACTGGCATACATCCGTTACACCTATGCCTAGAAACGGTACTGTCACGAGAGATGCTGGAGAGAATGAGTCAGATAATGATGCAGTCTATCTGCAGATGTGTGAACACCATGCGGCATGTTAAGACTTCAGCCCGCCGGCCGTTTAGCGGCTTATGTTGACTAAAGCCTGAGACTGTTGTGGATGAGCAAGAGCTGCAGTGACACTGTAAACACCTTCTGACCAATGCATCTCCCTAATCTTTCCAGTTGTTTGTGATTACTGGATTCGTTTTTTTAATGTTATTTGCTTTAAAGCTTTCAAAAACATAAAAAAAACATTGTTTGCACTCTAGTGCAGTGTACCTATATGTTTATTTGTTTTATTTTAGTTAGTATATTACTGCTTTAAACTAGGCTTAACCATAACTTTTCTAGAATGTGTGTTTGTTGATCTATTTATTTTAATTTAGCTTTACGCTCTTGAATTATTATTATTTTTTAATCTTATCCACCATAACCTTTTGAGCTATAGTATATCTTTGTATTTTATTTCTGTATGTTATTGCTTTAAAGCTAATCTTATGCTTAAAATAATATGACAATCTAAAAGAGATATTGCTCAAAAACAGTTAACTATTTGGTAACCGATTTTTAAGAGTAATTTAAATGTAGCACTATGTGTCCTTCTCATTGTATATACAGAAAACATGAACCATTTGCATTTATAATAAACATTTGGGTTTGAAAGACGTTCGAATGTTGATGCTTTCTGCTAAACGCAGTAAATGCTGCATGTAAATGTAAACATCTGTCACAATCACTCCACTGATATCAGGAAACAAATGATCTTGACATGATGTTGAACCGAGCGGCTGTAGATGGGCCTGTTATCCATCTGTTCTCTGTGCTGTCGTATCGGACAGGAGGATGTTTTCAGAGACGTTTAGCCTGAAGTGAAGTGAGGATAATTCCTCCATTGTGCTCTTGTTCAGGAGGTGGAGTGCTGCGCTTTACACCTCCGTCTGTCCCGATGGAGAACACAATGTGGTGTTGTTCTTGGATCAGTCTCGTCTAGAGTTGAAAGGTCTAATCAAAAAAGAATTTCACCCGAAAGGGATGGAACCGAGCCACTGTCTTGATTGAAAAGGCTGATGGTGTTAGAAACAGATGCTTAGTTTAGATTAGATTCATGTAATCCTCACAGAAAGCTGTTGGGTGTACTCTATATTTGTCTGTTAGTGTATGTTCTCATGATGCTGAGGCCCATTTCACCTTAAAGAAATAACATGCAAAGGTACACTAGAGTTTAGGGTCAGTAACACTTTTTGTTTACAGTAAAAACTTTAAAATATTATTAACATTTAAAATAACTGTTTTCTATGTGAATAAATTGTAAAATGTAATTTATTTCTGTGATCAAATCTGTATTTTCAGCATCATTACTCCAGTCTTCAGTGCCATGTGATCTTCAGAAATCATAATAATATTCTGATTATTATCAATGTTGAAAACAGTTGTGCTGCACAATATTTTTGTGGAAACCGTGATACATTTTATATTTCAGGATTCACAGATGAATAGAAAGTTCAAAAGAACAGCATTTAATTGAACTCTTTTGTAACATTAGAAATGTCTTTACTGGCACTTTTGAGCAATTTAATGAATCCTTGATCATTTCTTTCAAACAAAACCTTACTGACTTCAATTTTTTATATGTGCACATTAGAACCGTGGGATTTAATGACTGAGGAATTCCCACGTCTGCATTATTCACCTTTTCTGGATATTAAAGAACAAGCGGTTTTATTGATTGTAGGAGATGATGCATGACACTCGATGAGTCCTTCTCATATCAGGTGTTAAACACCTGGAGAGCATTGATTGTGACGCCAAACCTGATTATTACAGTTTCCACAAAAATATGATTCAACACTGATGATAATCAGAAATGTTTCTTGAGCAGCAAATCAGCATATTATTATGATCACGTGACACCGAAGACTGGAGTAATGATGCTGAAAATACTGATTTGATCACAGAAATAAATTACATTTTAGATTAGATTGCATGTAACAAAACGTGTTTATATTTGATATTTTTAAATGGAGTTGTTGTCTCACCATTGACTATTAATGGTCAGGACATTGAACATTTGCAATGTTTTAAGTTTCTCGGGACTATGGTATCTGCAACATTAATATGGGACGACTACCTAAGAGGCATTGTGAAAAAAAAAATCAAAGGCTTTTTTTCTTGAGACCGCTTAAAAAGTTTGGTGTATCTATAGTCAGTAAGGTCAAGTTTTATAGATCTTTATTGAAAGCGTGCTGACTTCCTCACTTACAGTATGGTTTGGTAGCTCCACAGTACAGCAGAGAAGTCAGATTTGTAATATCATTCAGGATGCTTCAAAAATGATTGGCTGTGATCTTCCTACTATTGATGATGTCTCACGTTTGCAAAAAAAGGTTTACCAATCCTGAAAGACCCCTTACATCCAGCCAGACACCTCTTTACACCTCTTCCTTCAGGCAGACGCCTTAGAGCAATTCAAACTAACAGTACTTTCTGAACAGTACTTATTGTAGGATTGTCCATGCTCTTAATTCCTCTGGTATTTATGCATCTGCATTTCACTGCTTATAATTGAAAGGACATATTTGTATAGTTGGATTTATGTATGTGTATGTCCTTTTGTATGTATTTAATGTATGTTATCATTGTTAATGAGCTCACCAAGCAAAGTCATCATGTTTGGCAATAAATAAATAAATATCAATGTCCTCTTTTCTAAAGCTCTATTGAGGGTGTTTCATCGCCCCTCTGTAATTGTGGGTGTTCATGTTCTGTTTGCGCTGGACACGTATGAACGTGTACGTCTGCAGCTGCTGTGGTTCTGCATGTCTGTGTTACGTCTAGACAGGCGTGTTAAACGCTGATGGAGAGCACGCTGCTTCTGAGCACGTCTCTCCTGTCAGGAGTCCAGAATAGGCTTTGAGGGATTTGGTGAAGGGTTGGTCTTGAAGCCTTTCAATCAACGTCCGGAAGAGCACGTCAGCAGCTAGATAAGCGATCTTGTGCCGATAGAAGAGCTTCAGAAGTAGATGGACCGGTCGGGTGAATCGGACCCCGATGGGGAGATAAGTCCCCTGATGTAAAGACTGTCCCCAAAACGAAGGAAGAAAGGCGATTGATGGAGGGCGGGAGCAGGTTTAGTGCCATTCATCATGCCGTAAAAGCTCTCCAGAACATATCTGGGGTGAAGGGGCATGCTTTGTTTTTATGAGGGCTGTTTAGATGTTGTTCCTGATGGTGAGATACGGCTGTGAAGGTATGAGAGTGTGTTTAGGGCCCCTGCACTCCATATAACAAGACACCATATTTCAAAACAAGTCAGTCCTGAACTCTGATCCTCGGTAGATGCGATCTTTGTCAGAGGATGCCATGTCAAAACGTTCAGCTCAAAGAATCAAGCATCCTTCAGAATATCTGCTCGCTGTATTAGTGAAAGCAAAAGTTAGTTTTAGCCCTTGGTCCTCAGAGATGTGTGCTTGCTGGCCTTTGGCTTGCACAGGTTTAAAAGACAATTGTGAACACAATTTGAAACCTCTTAGTTACCCACTACAAACCATCCAAAACACCCTAAAAAACTTGTGTCAACTGTATAACAACACCCTAGAAACCACCTAGCAATGCAGAACCACCCAAAACACTCTAGCAACTCCCTGGAAAACACCTAAAACACTCTAGAAAACTCCTAGCAACTGCATAACAACACCCTAGAAACCACCTAGCAACGCAGAACCACTTAAAACACTCTAGCAACTCCCTGGAAACCACCCAAAACACTCTAGAAAACTCCTAGCAACTGCATAACAACACCCTAAAACCACCTAGCAACGCAGAACCACTTAAAACACTCTAGCAACTCCCTGGAAACCACCTAAAACACTCTAGAAAACTCCTAGCAACTGCATAACAACACCCTAAAACCACCTAGCAATGCAGAACCACTTAAAACACTCTAGAAAACTCCTAGCAACTGCATAACAACACCCTAAAACCACCTAGTGATGCAGAACCAATCAAAACACCATAGTAACTCCCTGGAATCCCCCTAAAACACACTAGAAAACTCATAGCAACTGCATAACTACATCCTAGAAACCACCTAGCAATGCAGAACCAATCAAAACACCCTAGCAACTCCCTAGAAACCACCTAAAACACCCTAGAAAACTCCTAGCAACTGCATAACAACACCCTAGAAACCACCTAGCAATGCAGAACCACTCAAAACACCCTAGCAACTCCCTGGAAACCACCCAAAACACTCTAGAGACCACCTAGCAATGCATAAACACTCAAAACACCTTAGCAACTCCCCCTCAGAAGTTGATTTGTATTAAAATGTTTTGCGTCTTTTTCTTCAGAATTGTCTTTCCTTACCTGGCGGTGACTTTCTTCTAATATTTAATGCATTTTTGTGTATTTTCTACAATGTATTAGCCTTGAAGTTATTGAATTTAAACCGTTGTTTATAAATCTGACTACTAATGAGGATAAAATATGATCTGTAATTTACAGAATTTGCATTGTAAATAGAAATTCAATGTAAATCTGAACCTGAATAAAATTCCTAGAAAATGATTGTCGGGGTTTTCCATTTCCCAGAAGCATTCCTTCTTGACAAACACATCGTTCAGGCAAAATACAGATATTTCCAGGATAGATAAGCAAGTTTCAGATTCAGACAAGCTTGTCAGGCGTTGTGTTACTCCTTTAACATGATTAATTTAATAATTTATAGTGTTGTGAGTCATACAGTATCTTGCACCATTACTCTATCAGCGTTATGTGTATAGTTACACTGTGACCTGCATTAAACCCTGTAAATAAACTCTAAGCTAATGACATCGTATGCTTGACATATGACAGCCGTATGGTTAGAGGATCAGTTATTATCATGCACTTTACGGTCTGAGATGATGGATAAATGGACGTCAGCTGCCCCCCCTCCCTGTGCTTTTAAGGTCTCAGTGTCTTTATATCCATAAGTTTCCATATCTTCCCTTTCTATCCTCCTCTAACATTTCCAGCTAATATGCTGTTTGTGTTTCTGAGACACGAGAGCTCCTTAGAGCATGTAGCATCCCGTCTGTCTGCACTCACAAAGCGTCTCTGTTTCATATGAGCCTGAAGACCAAGAATATGAAAATGGATATTCATTTTAATCCTCAACTAAAGGTGTAGGTTTGGTATGAACTTTTGTTGGGGCACTTCAGAGCAGCAAAACTGTATCGATGCATTTGCACTGTTCTTCAATTCTTGTTTGGAAAGAGTCTGTGTAAATCTGTTTTTATATATTGCTTATGTAATTCTGTCTACCAACAAATAATGAATTATTAGTCAACAGTTAATATTTGACCTGCGTAAAGCAAACGTAAAGTTCTGCAAACTACTTCTCACTCATTTTCTCCAAATGTATTGTTTTAGTGAATAAGTGCAACCAGGAACCCAATACTGTGACGGTAAATATCTTTCTCTTTTTTTATTACAATTTTTTAATATTTCATTTTTCTTCATAAACCATATATGTAGGTGTTATTTAGGTGTCTTTGAGATACTATTTTAGTTTTTAATTTTATATTTTGAATGAGTTTTTATTTTCTTTTATGTTAGTTAAATGTTAAATATGTCAATACAGTTTTTGTGTTTGTTTTTTAAACTATGTTTTATAATGTTAAACTAACTGAAAATGGGAATTTTGCTTAGCGACTCTCTCTCTCTCCTTTTCTCTCCCTCTAACATTATTTAAAGTTTATTTAATTCCAGTAAATTTTTGTAAATGGTTTTGGTTAACTATAATAACCCTGAATGAGAGCAGTTTACGGTCTACGATCATGATTATTCAATAGTCTCTTTACTTTGGTCTGGTGCCTACCATCTAAATCCACACCCATGTAATTAAAAAAATCACACTATTGCACATTTATCATTCTTTTAATTATCTCTGAGCATGAATATAACAATCATCTCAACAGACTTGCTCATTGACTCTCAAACATGCCCATAGGCCTTTGACAAGCTCCTCGTACTGTCTTTCCCAGCCAAGACAAAGGCCTTATTGAGAGCGAGCTGTGAGACGGGACCACACAGGGTTTACAGTGCCTGCAGAGGGCCGCTGGCGTCAGATCGACCCATGACGGCAAACCATCCATTATTATATGACAGGCTGTCATCTCTTAGCTTACAGAAAGGAAACGCTTGACTGACTGAAATACCCTTCAGCACATTATGATGAGAGGAACGTGTACGTGAAGACAATGGAGCACTTGAGTTTGAGTTCTCTAGCGTCCCGTGTCTCTATCTCTGTCTGACAGTAGGGGTGGAGGACAGTAGTGTGTTGTGTGAGGTGTTGCTGGTGCTGAAGACAACCGGACAGATGAAAGGATGATCCTGACTGTTGAATGGAAGGAGAGACGGTTAGATCAGTGATATTGTCAGGTCTGTGTTGTCTGTTGATTGATAGACAAGAGAAAAAGTACTGTTAGAGATAATTCCTAACATCCGTTAGTGATTATTAGTCCTGCTTGATATGGTGCTCCACACATAAATTATTCCTCAAATTCAAATCAAGATTATGTGTATAGCGCTTTTTACGATACAAACAGCTTTACAGGAAATTAAGTTTCTACAAGAGATTTATATATTGTAGAAACTTAATATATTTAACGTATGGCAAAATTTGGTTAATTCTGTATACTGAGGGTTGGCATCATCTCTTCCCAGGTGTTTCTCAGGTGCAAATCATGTGTGTGTTGTTGATCAGAATACGCTGCTACTTTGCAAAGTCAAGTCACCTTTACTTATATAGCGCTTTTAACAATACAAATAGTGTCAAAGCAACTGCACAATATCAAAATAGGAAAATGTTTGAGTTAAAGGCATTTCATTATTGAATGCAGTGATGTCATTGTCCAGCTCAGTTCAGTTTAAATAGTATCTGTGCAATCAAGTCTGTGATATCGCTGGAAATGAAGTGTCCCCAACTAAGCAAGCCAGAGGCGGCAACGGCAATGAACCATGATTTACATGTTAACTGTGGAAATCTCATCAGGAAACATGGGGTTAGCTTTCACTGTTATACTGATGATACTCCGCTCTATATGTATTCACGGCCGGTGAAACACACCAAATTGAGAAACTTATGGAATGCATAGTCGATATAAAAATTGGATAAAGAAAAATGTCTTTATTCAAAGTAATTTGATGCACCATTTTTTTTGTACCAGAAAACAGGTGAAGAAATCCCACCGATGCACATTGAAGGAGGAAGGCAAACCACATCTAGAGACCAGATATGAGGGGGACACTTTTCATATGCTAGACAGGTATAACAAGCTTAGGAAACCATAGAACTGCTTAGCAACGCCCTAAAAACAACCTAAAGCACCTAGCAATGCACAACCACTGAAAACATGGTAGAACCCAGATTAGAACAACCACTCAGAAACCCTAGAAATCTCCTAGCAACGCCTTAGAAACCACACAGAACACACTAGCAATGCCCTAGCAACTATACAGTAATGCCTGAGCAGCCACTCAGAAAACCCAAGAAACTACAAAAAAGACCCATAGCAACATATTAGAAACCAACCAAAACTCCCTATAAACAGAGCTGCCAACTCTCACGCTTTCGCCGTGTGACACACGATTTTGCCTGTTTTCACACGCACTCACGCCACACATCCAATTACTCACGCAAAAAAAAAAAAACACGATCTTGGGCCGAGACTCGTTCGTTCCTTTTCAAACTCCCCAATGGTACTAGATGGCGCTGATGGCGTCTATGGCTGGCCCGAAGTTAGCAACAGAAGAAGAGATACCCCGAGAGACAACGAGAGAAACTACCACCTCGAGAAGTCTGATGATGAATCTGAGCTGAGACTAGGTATGTAACAATGAAATCTCGTCCAATTGAGTACTCACTCTCTTAAACTTTAAATCTTGAAATAAATTATTTGTTTGTGTTTGTGCGTGTGTCTGTGAACATGATTTAGTGTGGTGAATGTAAATGGTCATAACAGGCAGCAGGAGAGCACCCTTTTAACTTCGTGGTATACAGCATGCTCAAAACATCAGTTCATAGCATTTTTTATTTACTCACATGGCATTTATCTTTTTATTAACAGGCCAAAGAAAAGGACTCACTGTGGATGAAGACTTTTTTCTGTAGGACTAAAACAGCACTTCGAACAGGTAAGATGTATTCCAAAGAATTTAACATAAATACAGGAAATTTGTGCAATAGAAGTAGGCATGTTTTTGTAACTGAGAGTAGAGTTATTAAACCAACATGACCATAAATTATTTAAGGTTTCAAAGATGTCCCGTAAGAGACCTTTGCCAGGACAAAAGCGAAACCTTTTATTTTATTTAAACAACCAGCCAAGTGAGAAAAGACAGATGGATCAACCTACAGCAGGGGTTTTCAAACTGTGGGAAACAGGGGGCGCCAGCACGTGTCAAGGGGGCGCGAATTAATTAATTCAGAGACATTCCCTTGAGAATACGAGCTAGCAAACCTTTATCCATCCACTAGGGAAATCTGACTCCGTTAGTCGACAGTTAGAGTCGGCTGGAGTATCAGTAAGATGATTTACGGTTAGTCGTGTCAGAAATCAAACTACGGATTGGCATGTTGTTATTTCAGACAGACATCACATTGAATCAGGTAAACTGGTTATATTTTTATGTTTCAGTATAATCACGCATGCTATACCAGCAGGGGCGGTTCTAAGCCATTTTTAGCTGGGTTTCACCCCCCCCCCAAAACTATAGTAACGATCAGGCCAGCGCTGCTTCCTCAAGAAAGTGTTTTGTCTTGTCAGTTTAAACATAAAAGTACTTTTAAGCCCAAGACATCTCAATGCGGTACTCACGCGCTGTGATAGAGCGTTTCTATGCTCGCGCACACCCGAAGCGCCCGAACAGACAGCAGGTGAACACCAATGACTTGAGGCAGTGGTTCTCAACCTTTTTCTCCACCGGGCGCACTATGGTCCAAGTGCAAGAATCACGGGCATGTTATTAAAATATTACGTCATCAATACAAACCAGCCAGATTTATAATATTATTAATAGCCTAAATATTATGATATCTGAACGATTACGTTACATTTATTTAAATAAATAATTCTACTCACCAATAATAAAACACCTGATGCTGTCGGGAACCAATTTAGTGAAATTCTGCTCGAAATGCGTAACAGCACAATAAAGTTGACATTGTAAATTGCAGTCTGTAAGACGCGCACGGAAGCGTGACACGCGACATTGTAGAAAGTGTGCATTCACAAATGTAGTCTATGTTGATCCAAATATGGAAATAATTTTTTAATTTAATAATTTGAGGTTCTCTCCAGAGATGTTTTGCCACATTTCTGTAATAACTAAGAGCTAATGGCTGCTGATGACCATTTGAATTAATTCTGCCAAAGTGCGCACTTGTAAGTGTTCGTTAAATGCCTAACATTAATTACGTGAGTACATAGGTCTGCTCATGTCTGAAAATAATATATGAAAAACTAAATTATTTTACATAACAAAAACACTAGCTTATATTTGTTTAGTACATTTAGTACTAAAACTAATTGTAAAACTGAAAGTAAATTTTTATTTATGTTCAACATGACTGTAACATTCAGTATGGTGTGCCGCATTCGGATTCGTGACGGGCCGCGGGTTGAGAACCACTGAGAGGAGTAGGCCTATCCTCGTAAGCACAGTCGGTTGTTGTGCGTGAACGTAAACAGTAAAATAAGCATCAAATGTACATCAATATAACAGATCCATGCAGTTCTTATGTAAATTATGTTAATCAAAAAGAGCAAAATAAAAATAATTAGCTGTTTTAATAGCTTTAATGGATATTTGTGTTTATGTTCATGTTAATAAAATAATTTGGTGTGAATACAATAATGGGGGTTGTGTTGGGGGCAAGTTAAATTAGACAAACTTGGGGGGCGCATGTCCTAAAAGTTTGAAAACCCCTGACCTACAGTATACTTACAGTATTAATCAATCAAAAATCAAGGTATGTTTTTCCATTGTGTTCTTGGTGCATTTTCCATAGGTGACAGAATTGAGAGGCTTGCTGCCGCCGCCAAACTGGTCCTGGTGTTGCCCCATGCAAACGCAGATGCTGAGAGGGTGGTTTCAGTTGTGGGACTGAACAAAACCAAGAGAAGAAACAGCCTAGCATTGGATGGCACCTTGTCATCAATAATGACCATAAAGATGGCCAATCTGGAGCCCTGCTTCAAATGGGAGCCCCCCTCAGATACCATCAAGGCCTCCAAGAAGGCCACAGGCCAGTATAACCATGCCCACAGATCATAGACAAGGACTTTACCCAGCTTCTGATCTGCATCTGATTATGCCTCATTTTTAGTTATTTTTGTAATGCATTCATCTGTTTTATTGCTTGAAAAAGGTGTACTGTTTAAGCACTTTATTTGTTGCACTTTATTTGTTTCTGATGGACCATGTGGTGGGAGGCTTTGAATGAAGAATAATGTCTCTCCCTAACTAATCTTGTGTCGTTTTTGGCTGAACATTAACCATCAAGTGCCCTTAAGAATACAATTATTCACAACATAGGCTAGGTTTCAGTTAAGAATTAGTTTAATACCATTCTAATCAAAATATCAATCAACCTACCTAGGTCAAATCTTAAACACTGGTCTGTGAATAAGGCTTTATTGTGGTACATAGGCAGTCATTTAGGCACAACAATCGTTTTCTGGTTGAATTTTCAGCTCAAGTCTAGAAGGCCCTACAAGTCATTATGCCGAACATTATACACATCTTTATCAGACCACCCAAAAATCCACTAGAATGCAGGAAGTCAAATCTACTTAATCCAAAATTTCCTGGGGGGTGGACCTTCAGCTATGTCTGCTTCACAGAATGTAACCAATATTGTCCATCTCCAGCAGGCTGCCCCTATCAACGGCTTTGGGCCTCCCCACAAACCACCAGAATGCAGGGTACAACATCAAATTAATTCCAATTCTCTGATATCTGAGCCACCAACTTGTGAGGCTGCATGTGCGGCATAATTTGGATCACCCCTGACAAAATCTCACTCCAAGGTTTTGTGAAAAGTTGGCAGGTATGCTATAAACCTCTTAGCAATTGCAAAGCAACATCTTAGAAACCACGTAGCAACCTAGCAATGCCCTAGAAACGGCATAGTAATGGATGAGCAACCACCTGAAACACCCTAGAAATCTTTAAGCAACTCCCTAGCAACTGCATGGCAACACTATAGAGACCACCAAAAATACAAAAACTTCCTAGCAATGGGGAACTTCTAAAACCTCCCAGCAACTGCATAACAAAACCCTATAAACCACCTGAAACACCCTAGTAACCATATAGTAATAGCTGTGCAACCACTCAGAAAACCCTAGAGACTTGATAGCAACTGCACAATGCCACCACCCAAAACACCCTAGCAACACCCTATAAACCACCCAAAACACAATTGGAAACACCTAGCAACTCCCCAGCAACTGCACAGTAATGCCTTGGTAACCACTCAGAAAATCCTAGAAACCACAACAAACCACTCTATAATCCACCCATAGCAACACCTTCAAAACCACCCAAAACCAGCCTAGAAACTTCCCTACCAACTCGCTAACAACACCTTAGAAACCATCTAACTAACCAACCTATAGCAATAACATAATAATGCCTGAGCAACCACTCGGAAACCTTAGAAACCACCCAAAAAAACGCCATAGCAGCACCCTAGAAACCTTCTATAGCAACTGCGTAGTCACAACTTAGAAAAGACCTAGCAGTGCCCTAACAACCACATAGTAATGCCTGAGCAACCACTCAGAAAACCCTAGAAACTTTAGCAACGGCATAGTAACACCACACAAACCACCCTAGCAACACCCTAGAAACTAGCCAGAACACCCTTGGAACCACCTAGCAATGCCCTTGCACCTACATAGTAATGCCTGAGCAACTGCTCAAAAAAAACTAGAAACTACCCATATCAACACCCTAGAAACCGCCTAGCAACTGCATAACATCACTTTAGAAAAGACCTAGCAATGTCTTAACAACCACAAAGTAATGCCAGAGCAACTACTCAGCGAACCATAGAGACCACCAAAAATGCTTCAGAAAGCACCTAGCAATGCACAAACACTGAAAATATGGTAGAAACCACCCAAATATGCCCTAGAAACCTAGAATCTCCCTGGCAACACCTTAGAAACCACCCAGCAACTCCGTATTAACTAATTCCGGGGCAACCACTGAGAAAACCCTTGAAACCACCCCAAAACGCTCTAAAATCCACACTTAGCAACATTAGCAACAGCAGAGCAATGTGCTAAAAGCTACTCAGATAAACACTTACCAAAGGTAACGGCTCCAATCAGGACAGCAAAGCTCTACAGAGAGTCGTGTGCTTAGCTGAGCGCATCTCAGGGTCGGCTCTTCCCTCTCTGCAGGGTCGGCTCTACCTCAAACGTTGTAAAAGCAGAGCTGCAAAAATCATCAAAGACTCAACTCACCCCGATAACCATCTTTTCTGTTTACTGCCATCTGGCAAGCGCTTCAGGAGCATGATGGCAAAAACTGAGAGACTGAGGAGGAGCTTCTTCTCTCAGGCCATCAGGCTCCTAAACACAAACCCAGTTTCATAAACACTTACATGACTCCATTTAATAATCAGTAAGATATTCACTAATCTCCATCATCCGTATTGCTGCTATGAAAATACCCTGTACAACCTGTTTGCACATTCCTCTTGCACATCCCTGTTTATATTATTATTTATTAAGTCCACAGTATACTGTATTACACTCTTTACTCTTTTTTTTTTTTGTACCTATTGTTATGTATATTCTCTTGTGTTGTGTTACATATTTTGCATTGTCATTGAGCAGACCTGACCTGACTTACATTTCACTCCTGTTTATATTCTGTATAATTGAGTATGTGACGCATAAAAGAAACTTGAACCTTGAACGTCATGGCAAACACTTATTATATTCTAAGAGTTTGATTTGGTTTGGCAGCAGAGCTAAGAACTCTGGTCTGGTGTCTGCTTACTAACGGCTGCCTTGCAGCAGGCCAGGACAATCGTGTGAGCGTCACGTCACATTATATGAATATTCACAAATATTCTACATTTAAAATGAGGTTTAATCTTCAAAGATGAATTAACATTGTAAATCTAAATAAGCACAGAAAGAAAACAAAGGGAAGTCCCTCAAAATACAGCCATAAGAACTCTGACAAACACCCCTGATGACTTTCAGATGAGTATTTTGTAATATGTTTTATTACATCAGCTTCATATGGGCACTGAAATCATGCATCTAGAATGTCATAGCAATGCTTTAATGCTGTCATTATGTTGTTTAGGTGGTTCCCCGATTACTGCAAGACTTGCTTTGACAGGAAACACGAGTTCAGCTTCAAATTCAGTGTGATTCATGACGGTGCACATTTGAGTCACTGAACTCTCCCATCCGTTTCCGCTTCTTGCATTGATATGGATGAAGATGCATTGTAAAAAGACGGAAGATGAAGAGGAAATACCTCATATCCTGATGGCAATAAATAAGATGATAATATTAACCTGGGAGTGTCGATCTACGGCATGACCTAATGTGAAAGGATCCGAAACTCTTCCCAGATCTGAGCGTCAAACTTCCTGCTGCTATATTTATCCGGGGGTTATTTTTTATCTTTTAAACTTCTTCACACATTATCTGCTGCTCTTTAGTCCAAATGAATAGAAATAATCCACTGTGCAATTCAAAAGTTTGGGCTTAGTAGGATTTTTTGTGTTTTTGAAAGAAGTCTCTTCTGTTTACCAAGAATGCATTTTAATACTGTAAAATTATGAGTTATTGTTTTAATTTCAAAAAGCTGTTTCTATGTGAATATGTGTTAAACTGTAATTTATTTCTGTGATCAAAGCTGAATTTTTAGCATAATTTCTCCAGTCTTCAGTGTCACATGATATTCAGAAATCATAATAATATGCTGAATATTTCTGATTATTAACAATGTTGAAAACAGTTGTGCTGCACAATATTTTTTTGTGGAAACTGATTCATTTTATTTTAGGATTTACATATGAATAGAAAGTTCAAAAGAACATAATTTATTAGAAAACAGAATAATCTTTTGTAACATTATTAATATTTTTACTGCAACTTTTGATCAAATTATTGCAGTCTTGCCAAACTTTTTTATGCATATTCCAAACTTGGCTAAATATGATCATTAATTATAAATCACAGTTACGCAGCAGTTAACGCAACACTTTTGAAACAGTAAATGTATCTTTCAAATGGTTTAAAATGCATCTGCACAGAAAACTCAGTCATAGTTATAGTTAGAGAGGCTGGTGAAGTGTGTGTGTGTGTGTGTGTGTGTGTGTGTGTGTGTGTGTGTGTGTGTGTGTGTGTGTGTGTGTGTGTGTGTGTGTGTGTGTGTGTGTGTGTGTGTGTGTGTGTGTGTGTTTAGTCATGGATTGTGTGACCCTGTGAATTGGAGTGAATCAGCCCAGTCTCACTGTTTTTCTTCCTAGTTACTGTTGCCACGCTTACCCTCTATAATCACACAGGATGGTACCTGACGACCGGCTCCAGACACACAGCGTGTTTTCCACAGACGTGACCTCTCACTCAGCAGGGGTCACGGGGTAAATGTCACACAAACACACATGGACCAACACTAATGAGAATGTAAACAAGCACAGACGGACACACTAAAGCACACTCATGTTATTGTCAGCAGAACACCTCGCAGTACATTTGGAATCAAAATCCTGTCAAACATAAGAAGCAGACTCCTCAATAAAATCACCCATATATGTGACCTTGGACCATAAGGGTAATTTTTTCAAAATTGAGATTTATACATCACCTGAAAGCTGAATAAATAAGCTTTCCATTGATGTATGGTTTGATAGGATAGGACAATATTTGGATACTGATACAGATATAACTGAAAATCTGGAATCTGAAGGTGCAAGAAAATCAAAATATGGAGAAAATCACCTTTAAAGTTGTCCAATGAAGTTCTCAGCCATGCATATTATTTAATCAAAAATTAGGTTTTGATATATTTACAGTAGGAAATTTACAAAATATAATCATGGAACATGATCTTTACTTAATGCCCTTATGATTTTTGGCATAAAAGAAAAAACTATTATTTTGACTTGTACTATGTATTTTGGGCTATTTGGTCACATATATATGTACTGAATTTGTCAGCATATTTCATTATGAATAGTGTATGCATCTATTTGCTGAGACTGTTAGCTCATAGCATACTAAATGATTTCTCAGTAATGTTTCAATTGAGGATAAGCTTTGTCTTAGATGTTTCTCCTAACATGATAAACACATCCAGATGAGTCACTAGTGGTCTTACAATAAGAGCATAAAGTTATATAATTTATGACTTTGGCATCATGACAAATTTGAGCACAGTTTGAAACGTTATTGAGATGTCTTCTGGAGACCCATGTGAGATTCCTTTTTTCTCTCAGCAGGACCATCACGGACACTTCATCTCCATTTGCTCTCCATTTAATCTCTTTGCTATTTAGGAGAAACAACTGAGAAATTAAAGATATCTTATTTGCATGTTGTATTGCCTGCAGGAATGGTCTTGTAGCAATTATAAACCATTTATTCTGAGAGCTGTTCAACAGGATGTACGACAACACTGCAGTTCCTCTGCCAAATGCGTCACTTGGATCCTAATAAACTCATTGTAGGACACATCGAACTCACCGCTCATACGTAGAAACATACTCTACACAAGTATCCAAACGCAGATCGAACGCTCAGGCAATACAATGCAAAAGGTGCAGACATACATAATGTATGTAAGGTGCATTTTTGCGATACTGTGGCCATTACAAACCTTAGATCTCACGGCGATAAAGTCTTCTGCCAAATAATATGTCTTCAATCTGTTGTTCAATCATGACAGTAGTTGAGCAGAAATATGAAAAATATGACTTGAAGACAGTTTATGCTTATGTACTCTATAGTGTCCCCTATGGCAACACTGATAAACCAATCTCACATATCTAGAAGCTTCTGTATTCATGTGCTTGAGGGTTTCAGTAAGTGGCTCTGGTGGTGTAATGCTAATGTAGCAGTAATCTGTTGGCGGTGGAAGTCGGCGCTCCCAGAGAGAGTGGCACAAAGAGAGAGACGTTAATCTACTTTACTGTATCAGCCTGCACGAGTCGGGCCTGGACACAGCCTGACTCCGACCGCAAACACATGTACACAGATTTACAATATTAATGTAGACCAAAACAAAAGCACATTTCCTGTTATTATTCATGTAAACATAAACAAATACACATTACTCACAAACAAAGTCAAACGTAACAACTAGGACGCATCACTGTTACATCAAGAATCCTCGTCTAAATATGCTTTAATGACAATTCTGCAGAATTTCAGGAGAATTTAACAATAAAGTAATAAAAGAAATGCACACTTTTTAGAGGTGCAAGTAAAAAATATAACAAGAACAGTTTATAAGTTGCCAACGTTTTGGCAAAACAAGTAGCCTTTGTCAAGGTGTGATGAGTGAGTGCGCAGTTATATTTATCTTTATCTGATCTTTTATTTTCATTAAAATTGTTTTCAAGGGGGATTTGTTTCTGATTTACTCTAAAGTGTAGCAAAGTAAACAAGTATAGCTAAGCATACACAGCTAGTCTCAAAGTTTCAGTAACTTTGTTGTTTAAGTCACAGTTACCAATTCATCCGTGTCCACACATTCTGATTCACTGAATCGCTTAAAAATTTGCAATGAAGCTTTGAATAATATCAGGAAAGTGATCACCAGTGACACGAACCTCAATTCAGAGTATTTAGCACATTGATTGCTCTTCAAGATGAACTTTTCAGGTTTCTGACAAGTTTGTCTCTTTACCAAGTCACAGAAACTTCTCCAGTCCACCTTAAATGAAAACCCGTCCCTCGGCTCCACAAGTCCCATGAAAATGCCCTTTTGGACGGCCTCACACCGCCATCTACAGATCATGGTAATGTGCTGCAGGCCTGCAGGCTCTTAAGGTGGACCAGAGGAATTAGGACTCGTTGACAAGATGACAGAGTTGTACTTCAAAGTCAGTAGCTGAAGCTCATGTAAAAGTTTTGTTTGTCATTTTAGGTTTAAGTTTCAGAATAATAAGATCAAATCTTACTAAAGATGCTGTGAAATGCTTAGCTGCATGCCACTAAGCATACATGGGTTACCACAAGATCTCACTTCATCTCCACTAGGGGGCTCACAGCTCTTTTTTACAGGTGCAAGTTGAGACATGCCAGCAGCTGTTCAGTGTCATGTGAATGCAGAGATGCACAGCTGGACAGTTCTTGGAAGAAAAGGTACATTTTGGACATTTTGTATTTGGAAGTTTAGATCTGAACCTTCTGAAAGTTTACAGGGGACACATGAGATTTACAGTGTATGTTTCTCAAGAGGTGATCGGCATTTAGTGTATTTGTTCTCTAGAAGAAACTCTTGATATATTAAGAACTCATTGGTAATTGTTCTGTCTTATAGGTTTGCCAAGACTTGGGTTGAAAATGAACTTTCAAGTTCATGTCAAATAAAACACACTCTGGGCAGACAACAACAGAAGGAACTGTGGTGGGGCGCGGAAGGATGCACTTCTCGTATCTTTGAGCCCTGTGATGATGAAAGAGAAAGAGATGTAATCAGTCCAATTCATCTCTAGAGAGAGAAAAACGAATGAGAGGGAAAACCTACAGAGACTAGTGGCACAATGAAGAGATAAAAGCTCAGAGATTACTGAAAGAAACAGAGATAACCTAAATATGAGCTGATCCAGAGCCATACTAGGGCTGAGACTGACCCACCACACACTGCTGATAGAATAAAAAATCCTGTTTGTGGGTTTTGTGAAGGCCCACACCACATTATGACCATAGTTATGTGGCCACATGTTTACAAATACACAAAGAGTGGCTCCAGAAACCATTTGGACACTTACACATGTCTTCTAGAGAAAAGCAACAGAACATACACGTACTTTCTTTTAAGTTGTAGTCTGGATCTCACTGGACCATTTGACCTCATGCATCTGATCAAGGAAGCAATGGTGGCACCCTTGATTTTTCTATAGCATTGTTTAAAAATGTGGTTGTTGGTGCCATTAAATGTACTCATTCACCCAACTGGATCTCAAAATCTAATTTTGTTTTCCACAGAAGAAAACATCATACAGGTTTGGAACAATGCAAGGATGAGTAAATGAGGGCATACTATTCGTTTTAGGGTGAACTATTAATTTAAAGCAGTAGCATCCTTTGCTTCTAAAAATCAGAAAGCATTTGTCATTTTTAACTGGATAGTCGCAGTATTTTTCTGTCACACCACATAACATATGCTAACAACTCACTGTCTCTGTATGAAACTAGTTAATGGATTTGAGAGCTGGAGATTGTGCCAAAGCGTTGATTGAGTGATAGGATCGGAGAGCACTTGATTGCACTTCTGTAAGCCAGCAGTCGTTTGGTACATTATTATTACTCATTGTTGTGCAAGACTCTCAAAGTGACGACTTGCCGGTCGTCACATTGGTGTTCTCGTGAATTGCTCTGACGTAAATAACGGGGACTCTAGTCCTGCCAGATACTTCTGTCTGGGGACCACGCTTCGTTCGTCGGTGGGCTGCTCTCCTCAGACCCAGCTGCAGTACTGCGAAATATGCTTCAACAAATCACAAGCACACCTGATGTCGTTTACCAGAACCATAGGGTGCCATTGGCTAAGAAGAATCTAGTGTGTTTTGGCTTAGACCTTGCCACAATATAGCTGTATTCCTTGGGATACCCTTATGTTTTATACACCATAGGGTTCCACACTTGTTGAGTCTGTAATTGCAGAGCCTAGCTCCAGCTGCAAATCTCTAATTTGACCAAAAGAAGTGACCCTGCTGTGAGAGACGCACAACCTTCCATCATGTGCGGATCAAGAAGCAGTCCCCTTTCGAGGCTTCCAGCATTCTGGCAGCATGCCTTAAGACCTTGTTACGCTTGTTACCTTGGATGTGGCAAAGGAAACCCACAGCAACATTTCGTCCTGCTTTCAGTCTCTCTGACCACCGAGCTGTGAATTAAGTGGATTTGTCTGTTTTACGCATAAACAAGTTGTGCATTTCTGTTCTCAGTATTTCTCAGCCCACTCTGGTTTCTTCTGTAAAACCAATTTGTCTTTGACCTGAGACACAATTTCTGCTATATACCCTTTGCTAAGAAAACGGCCTGCTGCCTGCAACCTCTTTACTTGATGGACCACCCAAGTAAATAGATCCATGATTGAGAATCGCTGCTAGGTCTGAATCTACTGGTGTCCACAGGAAGGAAGTGGACTAATTACAGGTCTCCGGGGTCATAATAGATATGATGCATAGACTCACTTTCTCTTTAAATCACGTAGGCTACTAATCCTTATCCCTACTTGTATAAAGAATGGAGAATTGGGAATACTGCAATCGCTGATCAACAGTGGAGATCACAGACATGGATCTTAAGGTCCCAGGTAAAGATCAAAGAGGCTAAGGGTATCCAAAATCTCTATAGCTATAGGGGTAAGAGTGTCTTTTACTTATGCACGGTGCAATCGAGAGGAGGGTAATGATGGTTGCGAGGGTTGGATGAAGGACGGGGGTTGGGGCTTGCGCTGTTGTCAGCACCTCCTCTTGTGTCCATTATGGTGATAAGGCCTCCATTGAAGTCCTGCCAGAAGAAGATAATGGCAGCTCTGACAGGACTGCTCTGTGAAGAAGCCGCTTAATGGGGCCTCAATGGCGGCTGCCATCCCCCTTCACCCCTTGGTCTTTATCTCCAAACAGGCACCCCCCTTCGGACCCCTTTCATCACCTGCCAGAACTGGCTGGAAGGCCGCAGGGTTTTGGGTCCATACAACCTCTCTTCCGTGTGCCAGTCCAAGGCTTTGAGGTCAACGTGCAGTTCCATCTCCTGAGGGGCCTCGTTGAGAAACGGAGGAAAGATCTGAGATCTTGGGGAGGACCCAAATGTGTCGTCTGAGAGGATACAGAAGTGTCTCTAATCAAGAACGTAGTCTTGTAAACAAGGAGGACATGTAAGTAAACAAATGAGCGGCTACATATACAACAACATCCTCTTCTTTCCATCCCATTCCTTCTGCATTGGCCTCCCTCATATATGACCCACTCTCACCCTTCCCCCTTCTTTTGACATAAAAATGATAAAAACCATGCGTGTTTTTTCCTGAGTCAACTGAGAGTAGGCCTTTGATCTATTGTCGTTTTCACCATGGTTTCCAGGCCCTGCTCAGTGGGTAGTGTGTCTGGATCTGCTCTCTATTGTGTGATCTATACCCAGGCATATTCCTTTGAGACTCCACGCTGCCTCGTAACATGATCTGTTCACAATATCCAATATTTAAATGATGCAGTTTGTAGCCATCACTCTATTAACCATGTCAATCATAAAGCCACAAGAAAACAGCAAGGCGCCACAGGTCCAGGGAATTTAACACAAGATTTGGCCTGCAGCTTTTTCTTTGTCTTGTGCTCTCTATTTCTTTCTGAATGCCTGTACAGTGTTTCAAGAGAAACCAGTATTGTTTTCTCAGGAGATTAGGGACGTTTTGACAGGGATTCTGAGGTAAGTTAACATGAGGGTTTGGAGCTTATCATTGGCAATACAATAAAATACTTTTTGATGAAGTATAGACTAGTGACTAACCGATATGGATTTTTAGTGGCAAGTTCTGAGATCTAGGGAGCACGCTGCAAATATAATGCCAGTTTAAACAGTTTAAAACTGTTTAATGATGTAAACATTGACTGCGCTCTAGATGTAGGCTACATGTGCACCCTTAATCTAAAGCCATTCTTATCATAATCAACAATACACATCAAATCTTATGAGCACTTTGGATAGTAAACATATCTCACATATCTCGCCTATCCTCCATTTATGGTCATTATCATAGGTAGAGGGATGGATGGAGAGGAGAGAGAGATGGACGGATCCTGACCTAGTTTCAACCCTGCCAGCTTGACTGCCTGTGGTTTGTTTTCTGTATTGGAAATAACTTTTATTTTCATTGCATGGTCCCTTTGGGCCTCCAGAGTAGCCAAATCAGATTCATAACTGCTTACTGAGTATGTTGGTTGTGTTTTAGGCTGGTGAAGGATGAATATGGAAGAACACGTCCTTCTGCTTTTGGCAAAGATCTGCATCCAGAGTCAGGAACAGATCTTGTGCAAGACCACATAACATATCCCTACTACATCTCTGCCTGTACCAGGTGGAACATTTTCGACATAAATTACAGATGAAGACATCTACTACCAGTTTCCCATAGTTGCTGCACCTGTGCAAATGGAAGAACACATCAGTATGCATGCTCAAGAGATTCAACTAAACAATCCCAGAGCCACCGTAAACTCTCAGTATGCACAGTAGAGTGAACGTCAGAGCAGTTTGGAACAAATAATAACTGAGTCTCACGGGCAGAATTGACCACATTTTTGACCTCACACAGAAAACTATTTAGACTTATGATAGCTCAAATCCTTAACCCTTAGTATGTACAGCAACAGTGATGCCCAGCTTAGGAAATCCTGCTAATTAAACCTGTCCTTGCTTCAATACTGTTTGACTGTCTGCTGTAAGTCAGCTGTCTTTAAGGATTACCTGCATCTAAGAGGCTTGGAAAATGTTGTCAATCCCACAGATCTAGGTATTGTAAGAGATATGCATAGCCCACAGAAAACATCAACGACATGCCCTCCTTCAAACTAGGTCAATGATCTTGACAAGTTGGGCCAGAATTAGTTTCCCCTACTCTCCCTGAAAAGGTATTTGTTTTTCATTGATGTCAGTGATAAAGTTTTTTTTTTATGTTTTTATTTTTTAAAACACTACGAAAACAGTTACAGTAAAAAATATACAATTATTATTTTAACATGTTTTTGCTTAAAGTGTTCTGAGTAGGCGACAGTATGTTGCTAAGGTGTTACTAGGTGGTTTCTAGTGTATTGTAGTTTGTTGCTGGGGTTTTGCTGTCTGGTTTCTAGGGCAATGTTCCCTCTATTTTCTTTTCTTTTCTTGCTAAGTAAAGCTTTTCTCTATTGAGCGGACATTTCGGCCACCTGAGCAAAAACATTCTTTATATCAGACCTGTACAGCGCATAATGTGATATAATATGAAAAATATGAAGCAAATATTGCTCATGAATTCAATTTTTGAGGTCATCTAATCATTTATTATGTTTATAATTATACATGTATTGGGTTTATAATATAATATAATGTAATATAAAAATAAACTGAGGCTTCTAAACAGAAAACAGAATAGAATAGAATAAAAAACAACCTGAAGCATTTAAACTGAGATATGTAGGCTAAAAAAAAAAAACATGTGAATGTTAATTATTTTACAGTTATCTAAAGCATCTCCATGGAGTAGAGTTTGCGCACTACTCAACTGTATCTGTCTCTGAGTTTTATTATCGTTCTGTGCCCATCATCTGCTGTTTCCAGCACTTAAACATGACAATGCTTTATTTCACATCATTGTGTTTGCATTGGTTCTTGTGTTGAGCTATTTCATCCGCAACCATTAAAGTATTCAGTTTCTATGGTGAATCATTTATTGGTGCACATTATTCTCTTTCTATGAAACTTGTAAACCTCATTCGTTGGTTCTAACTCTAAAGCGACACTAACTCTTCAGCTGTGTGTCTGAGCACTGCAATTATTCTGCATTGAGTAGAATTTAATTAAATGGCTTTTCCAACTCATTATTGTGAGTGTGCGGCTGTGATGCAACATTGTTCGAGTGTATTTTGGGGTTTGCTGCACTCTAAAATGCTGGGTTGTTTCAACCCAACATTTTGTAAAATATGAACTAACCCATTTTATGTGTTCAATTTTTGAATTACATTTTTAACCCAAAATTTAGGTTAGTTCATATTTGACCCAAAGTTGGGTCGAAACAACTCAGCATTTTTGTAGGGCATTGCTATGCAGTTGCTAGGGTTTTGCTGTGCAATTGTAAGGTTTCTGCTAGGGGACTTCTTCCTGCTTTGTTGTCTCCCTAATCTTCTGGTCTCTAGATATGGATCGAGTTGCTTGTTCAATGTGTGCCTCTGAGATTTTCACCTATTTTATTATCCTGCAGGTGAAAATGGTGTGTCTGATCACTTAGTAACCCACACCACTCTACATAATGGAGGAATCATTCATGTGTGGAGCGCAAAAGCTACAGGATAATGACGCACACACTGAGCTTTTAATGCTTAGTGCTAGAGGTTGTATCAACTTACTTTAGCAAACACTTCTAATAAGACTGATTAAATTACATTTGTCTTTAAGATTTACTATTGACTTTAGTAAATCTCTTTTGATTATAGAAAATTACTACTTCCTTTTTTGGGGGGTTGGAGAAAGTTTTCCATCTTACCGCCTCTTGCCAAAATCTATATTTGCTCTGCACAACACAATAAAATAGAAACCAAAGGACTGACAAAATGTGTTTCTGCCCATTGTCATGGTTGCTGCTGATTGGGACATTAATGAAAACAAAATTACTGTATATATTTTTTTATATCCAATTTACCTGATGAATGTAGAGTGGTCCATCTTCCTGTGCAATTACCTCCTTTCAGAGGTGACCTTCATCACATGCATCACATGCAGTTGTCAGGGCATTATGAATAGTGTGGTAAAGTGCAAGTTAGTGGGGTTTTGTTCCATGCATATGGCAGCTATCTGGTTTAATTGTATGCCATTTCCACCTCTTGTAGTCTTGCTCAGCTCTTTTTTGTGGAGACCATCTGGGAACGGTGTGTTCTCAATTAACTCCCATTCTCTTTGTTCATGGTTTCAGCACTCCAGCCATTCTGTAAAGATCTACAGCACACCAAAACCTCCTCAATGGAATTAACATTTGTCTTAGAAACCATTTGTCTTAGAAACATAGAAAATCTTAGATGAAGTTGGTGAAATGCTCAAATACTCCTTTTTCACCAAAAATACACTGGTGCAAAAGCATCACTCTCTCAGAGCTGGTCCACATTCACACACAGACATGAAAGTCAAATGTTACAACATAAATTACTTACAAACATCGCCAATTTTCCAACCCAAAACCCTTTTCTTGCCAAACCGGGAACTGCCTCTACCATCAACGTTCTGTCAGTGGAAAAGGGGTTACATGATTTTAGTTTGGTATTTGCAAGCTAACAATGGCTTATATATAAAACTACATAAATAGGCTTAATACTTATTTTTAATTAGATTTTTTTAATGTATACTTTTCAGTAATTGAGAAAAATTGCATAAAATGTTTTATATATTTTAATCAGCATTTTTCAATTATGTTTGCCATATTTTTTATTTGATTAATTGCAGTGCATTATGGGATTGCCATATTGGAGTAGTATATTATACTGTTGGATTGAATTAGTCCACCAATTTTCAAACATTACAACATAAATTACCCATAAACATTACCAATTTTCCAACCCAAAACCCTTTTCTTTGTTTGAAATGTTGGACATGGAGCCAAACCGGGAACTGCCTCTACCACCCACGCTATGCCAGTGGAAAAGGGGTTACTTCATTTAATTTGGTATTTGCAAGTTAGCAATGGCTTTTGTTTAATATCCTACATATATAAGGTGAAATACTTACTTTTAATTAGATTTAGATTGTATATATACTTTTCAGTATAAGAGGATATAATTAAAAAATATATATATGAAGAGCTCTTTTCCAAAACGCGTTAAACGCCAAATTTAAAAAAAATGAGTTGGTCATGCCATTTTGCTGTGTACTGAACCTATTCACTGCTCCATCAATGTTTCATGCCAAATCGCTATATTTCCTTGTTTAAAATGTACCTCATTCTCCTGACCTCACAAAGAGGCGCTCTAGCGACTGACGCTAGAAGCTGTAGCCTTTGGCGTTCCTTGTTAGAGCGCCCGCCTCCCGCGCCGGAAACCCGGGTTCAAGACCCGCTCGGTGTGATGGTGCGGACCCGGGGGGTTTAACAATCATTGTTTAACATGTTCAGACTGAGCCAACAGACAATTTTAACATGATCAATTGAATATTAACAAAATGTATGGGTCTAGGTAAAAAAATGTCATTTTCATGAAAACTATTAAAATGGATTTATAAGCATTTTGGAAAAGAGCTCTTCATATTTTGATCAACATTTCTCGATTATATTCGCCATCTTCTTTCTTCGATTTCGTTGCAGTGCATTATGGGATTGCCATATCTGAATAGTATGTTATACTTCCTTACCTTTTGTATTAGTCCACCAGTTTTCCATTCAGTGTGCTCAGGCAGCTCACTAGGATTTGAAACAAAAAATGAGTTGGTATGTATGGACTGTCCCACCACAGAATATCAAGATTGTAAACTAAACTAAATCCAGTTGATATAAATTTCAAAGTTGTGTCTTACTTCAGGTAACACATACAGCCGTCATCTTTGGGAAGATGATAAATGTCTGTCTGATGAGAGCAAACCCAAGGCCTCAAGCAGCCAAACTCAAGGAGTGTTTCCCAGAGTGCCAGGATCTCACACATCTGAAATGAGAACACGAGGGATGTGCCAAAGGCCTGTAGCCCAGCACTAATGGAGGTGATAAATGAATGTAATCCATCTGTCCCTCTGAATAGTGGGGGAAAATAACAAACGATCATAAAAATTAATCGATCTCGTGCACATGGAAAAAGTGACTGGCTCCATCCTTCATTATTTTTCTGGGGCACCCAGATTTGGAGCCAAACGTCTGATGTGCATCTTGTAGCATTGTTTATTTGGCTGAACCTTTAATGTGAAGTATAAAGTAGTGTTGCCCTTCAATTAAGGGCAAAAAATGGCTTGTTCCAGCACCTGGGGCGAGCATCCATCCATGCAGAGGTATTTAAACACCATGCATTTGACCTGTATAAGGCATGTGGGAAATTACGTCATTTGTAAATGCATGGTGTTTGTGGATGGGCATCGGTCTGTCTTTCCACCTTCACTAATTTAAGTACTCTTGTGAACTGGACAGAACTTTGCTCAATATCCAATCGTTTTGTACAGTCTAGCTACTTTGTCCCCATACATCACTGTCAGTTTGAGTATCTAGAAGTGTAAATAACCTTCCAACTTCAAGACAAAGCTCTATATAAGCTCTCAGGCGTCTAGACGCGATTTTTGCCCTGAATTATGAATTTGGCTGAGCAGAGGGTTTTCCATCCCATCTATGGGGTCCTGTATTGTCTGTAATGAAGCCACATATTGTAGTGATTATTGTGTGTGAATGGGAAGGTGTGCATGTGCAGAGACACACATCAGGCATTTTTGTCACTAAATTCTGCATTTTAAAAGCTGCCAATAGTGCCGAAGATGGTCTCTGTTGATCACTAAAGGCTCTTTCATTCAATGTACAAAAGAGTCTCAATCAGATATGGGTGGTTTTTGTTGCAGAAATTGTTTGTTGTTCTTGTAATTACTTTTTTGTTACACAATCTTAGTCCAAATCCCCTCTAAACTCTAAAGAGCGATTTGGTAAGATCAGTTGATTGTTCAAGCCTGTAACTGTAAAATCGGATTGGTTTTGATCCAGGTCCATTACGGATGTTGAATCAGGAACATTTCCGAATTGTGTTCTCCTCACACATGCAAACGTTTTGGCAATTCCCTCCAAATAATAGTTTGATGACAGAAAACTTGCTGACAGGGCAGACGTTCTGCCATCAGTGACTGAAGGGTGTGAGTGTGTTTCATAACTCTTATGTTTCATAACTTCTTTCATCTGTATTTTCTTTACTTTAGCATTGGTGTACGTGTGTGGCAGGACTATCTGAACAAACTATGAACAAAGGGAGGAGTGTTTGCAATGATGTTGCAATGCCGTTCAGTTCTGCTAGTGACGCTTCACCAGAAAGTGTCTGCATATTCTCTATAGTGTTCACTAAAACATGTAATAGTATTCTAAAATTTGGGTTCAGTAAGATTTTTAATAATATATTATGACTTTCTATATGTAATATTAGCTTGTGCATGAGCTAATGTCTCATAAAGTGGTTAGGTGAATGACTTCTTCATCTAAACTAGCTGTCAAATGTCCTACTGGTTGTACAATATTTATTTATCAATATTTTGATATTAGATCAATTGTTTTCATCTAAAGGTTTCTACGTAATCAACTGAAACTAGCTTTGTTGACAAATACGAATTGTGTGATTTATGAAGTAAAAAAATAATAAAACAATAAATATCATGTTTTATTAAATATATTAATATTCAAACAAATAAATATTCCATTTTATTTTGTACTGGATACTGAAGTAAAGGCATCATGAAGTGTCAATGCAAACTGTGTGCTTTGATTTATTTATAAAACTAAAATTAAACATTAAGTACTTTAAATATATTCATATTAAAATAAACTAATATTCATATTTTTATACCGGAGTAAAAGCATCATGACATGCTCATCACATTGGTTCCTCCTGCAATAAAGCATCATGTTGCACCTTTTAAAATATCTGTACTTTTATTTGTTATTTCACATTTTGTTGGTCAACTTTACTAATTTAAAATATGGAATATTAAAGTCATATTAAAGAATGAGTAGCTGTGTCCAAACCTAGTGCATGTAGAGTTGTATATTTTTGCATTAAATTAAATTGTAATACGGCTCAAAAATGTAATGAAACAGCATATTTTCAGATCCTAAAACCACGATACACAAAGACTCAAGCCGAAGGGATCCGAGACAGACATTAACCACTAAAGAGAATTCAGCCAAGTCAACATCTTTGTGTCTTTCGGCCTACATTCCACCCACATTCCAGCCTGTTAAAAACAACAGTGGTTGGAATAATTACCACCACGTGTTCAGGCCTACATGTCACCATCTCAAGTGCACGAGGATAAAGCTCCTTCCCGGACGGAGGTAAGAAAATCTTCAACCTGTTGGCCAATAGTGTTCTCTAGTGTTGTATTTGTTCTGTTTTGCTGTTTAATTCAATGCAATAGCAGCTACTTTCCCACTTGCATTCTCTGCCTCGGATTTGGAACGGGAACGGGAATAATGCACGTCTGTCAAACCTCAGGAATTCTGCCTGGACAAATGATCTTCCACAGTCGAGCAGCAGGAGCCAGCTGGCTTTCAGAGCGGCTCATCATCTGTCGTTCTGTCACTGCTGAAAACCAGTTCACCTCCTCGCTGCATAATATCACATCATTTCATTTCATCTTATGCTATCTTAAAATAGTACATTCTTTCCCACCTATTTTTATATTTCTTTTATTTATTTATTTATTTATTTGTTTGTCTGTCATTTTTGTTCATGTTTATGATTTAGTTTTAGCTTCTTTTAGTGATTTTAGGACTAATTTATAAATAAATGAACATGAAAATGTTTCCTTGGCAGGGTGTTTTGGGTGGTCTCTAAGGTGTTGCCAGGAGTTTCTAGGAGATTTCTACAGTGTTTTGGGTGGTCTCTAAGGTGTTGCCAGGGAGTTTCTATGAGATTTCTACAGTGTTTTGGGTGGTCTCTAAGGTGTTGCCAGGAGTTTCTAGGAGATTTATACAGTGTTTTGGGTGGTCTCTAAGGTGTTGCCAGGAGTTTCTAGGAGATTTCTACAGTGTTTTGGGTGGTCTCTAAGGTGTTGTCAGGAGTTTCTAGGAGATTTCGACAGTGTTTTGGGTGGTCTCTAAGGTGTTGCCAGGGAGTTTCTATGAGATTTCTACAGTGTTTTGGGTGGTCTCTAAGGTGTTGCCAGGAGTTTCTAGGAGATTTCTACAGTGTTTGGGTGGTCTCTAAGGTGTTGCCAGGAGTTTCTAGGATATTTCTACAGTGTTTTGGGTGGTCTCTAAGGTGTTGTCAGGAGTTTCTAGGGATATTTCTACAGTGTTTTGGGTGGTCTCTAAGGTGTTGCCAGGAGTTTCTAGGATATTTCTACAGTGTTTGTGGTCTCTAAGGTGTTGCCAGGGAGTTTCTAGGAGATTTCTACAGTGTTTGGGTGGTCTCTAAGGTGTTGCCAGGAGTTTCTAGGAGATTTCTACAGTGTTTGGGTGGTCTCTAAGGTGTTGCCAGGAGTTTCTATGATATTTCTACAGTGTTTTGGGTGGTCTCTAAGGTGTTGCCAGGAGTTTCTAGAAGCTATCTAGTGTTGTGGGTGGTCTCAAGATGTTCTAGGATATTTATATTGTTTGGGTTGTCTCTAAGGTGTTGCCAGGAGTTTCTAGGAGATTTATACAGTGTTTTGGGTGGTTTCTGGTGTTGCAGGGAATTTCTAGGAGATTCAAACAGTGTTTTGGGTGGTCTCTATGGTGTTGCCAGGAGCTCTGAGATTTCTACAGTGTTTTGGGTGGTCTCTAAGGTGTTGCCAGAGTTTCTAGAAGCTATCTAAAGTGTTTTGGGTGGTTTCTAAGGTGTTGCCAGGAGTTTCTAGGAGATTTCTACAGTGTTTTGGGTGGTCTCTAAGGTGTTGTCAGGAGTTTCTAGGAGATTTCGACAGTGTTTTGGGTGGTCTCTAAGGTGTTGTCAGGAGTTTCTAGGAGATTTCGACAGTGTTTTGGGTGGTCTCTAAGGTGTTGTCAGGAGTTTCTAGGAGATTTCTACAGTGTTGGGTGGTCTCTAAGGTGTTGCCAGGGAGTTTCTATGTATTTCTACAGTGTTTGGGTGGTCTCTAAGTGTTGTCAGGAGTTTCTAGGAGATTTCTACAGTGTTTGGGTGGTCTCTAGGTGTTGCCAGGGAGCTAGGAGATTTCTACAGTGTTTGGTGGTCTCTAAGGTGTTGTCAGGAGTTTCTAGGAGATTTTACAGTGTTTTGGTCTCTAAGGTGTTGCCAGAGTTTCTAGGAGATTTCTACAGTGTTTTGGTCTCTAATGTTGCCAGGAGTTTCTATGATATTTCTACAGTGTTTTGGGTGGTCTCTAAGGTGTTGCCAATTTCAGAAGCTATCTAAAGTGTTATGGTCTTCAAGATGTTTCTAGGATATTTATATTGTTTTGGGTTGTCTCTAATGTTGCCAATTTCTAGGAGATTTATACACAGTGTTTGGGTGGTTTCTAAGGTGTTGCCAGGAATTTCTAGGAGATTCAAACAGTGTTTTGGGTGGTCTCTATGGTGTTGCCAGGAGTTTCTGAGATTTCTACAGTGTTTTGGGTGGTCTCTAAGGTGTTGCCAGGGAGTTTCTAGAAGCTATCTAAAGTGTTTTGGGTGGTTTCTAAGGTGTTGCCAGGAGTTTCTAGGAGATTCAAACAGTGTTTTGGTGGTTTCTAAGGTGTTGCCAGGAGTTTCTATGAGATTTCTAGAGCATATTTGGGTGGTTTTCTACCGTGTTTTCAGTGTTTGTGCATTGCTAGGTGCTTTCTGAGGCATTTTGTGTGATCACTAGGGTGTTGCTATGTAGTTGCCTGAAGATTTCTAGGGTGTTTTGGGTGGTTTCTAGGGTTTTGCTATGCAGTTGATGGGATGTTTTGAGAAGTTCCCCATTGCTAGGTAGCTTTTGTATTTTGGGTGGTCTCCAGGGTGTTGCTATGTATTTGCTAGGGAGTTGCTTGGAGGTTTCTAGGGTGTTTTGGTTGGTCTCCAGGGTTCCCTGAGTGGTTGCTCAGGCATTACTATGTGGTTGCTAGGGTATTGCTAGTTTTTTTTTTGTTTAAGGTTTTTAGTTGTCAGTTTTAGTTATTGATAATAACCCTTGAAAGAAAACATCACAACATTCTAGCATCATCGCAGTGGGTTTTGCATGAAAAAAGTCTTTGTTTTTCCATGTATGCAACACATAATAACATTCTAACGTTTGGGTTCAGTAAGATTTGTAAGAACTTTTAAGAAGTAAATTTAACTGAAGATTTATATTTATATATATACACACACCGAACAAAATTATAAACACAACACTTTTGTTTTTGCCCCCATTTTTCATGAGCTGAACTCAAAGATCTAAGACTTTTTCTATGAACACAAAAGGCCTATTTCTCTCAAATATTGTTCACAAATCTGTGTAAATCTGTGTTAGGGAATGAGATAATCATCCACCTCACAGGTGTGACATATCAAGATGATGATTAGACAGCATGATTATTGCACATGTGTCTTAGGCTGGACACAATAAAAGGCCACTCTAAAATGTGCAGTTTTATCACACAGCACAATGACACAGATGCAGAGTTTTGAGGAGCGTGCAATTGGCATGCTGACTCAGGAATGTCCACAGAGCTGTTTCCGTGAATTGAATGTTCATTTTCTACCATAAGCCATCTCCAAAGGCGTTTCAGAGAATTTGGCAGTACATCCAACCACAGACCATGTGTATCCACACCAGCCCAGAACCTCCACATCCAGCATCTTCACCTCCAAGATCGTCTGAGACCAGCCACCATCAGAAACCGTCTCCTGATCTGCATGCTCATCTACATATATATATATATATCTATATACATTTATATGCTGCATATATTGGTATTAGCAAACACTTTTATCCAGTGTGACTGAACCCGTGACCCTGGTGTTGCTGGCATCATGCTTTGCCAGTTTGGCTACAGGAGCTCAGTGTTTGATTCAGAATATTTCGTGTCTCAAACGGCTAGTGCACCATCATCTTCCTGTGAGCTGCTTCTGTAATTCTGGAGAAAGCGTTACTAGTTTCCACAGGCTCTGTGTGAACACGTAACCCTTAACTTGATTCAGTCTCACCTGACAGAACATTCACATTTATGTCCATATAACTGCACACTTACCTGCCTTTGAATCTCTGCAATCCTTTACCCTATTTAAATTATTTTAACTATCATATTTTTTCTATTTTTCCACTCATAATATCTCAAATTAAAACATTGTCTAAATTCCAGATTTCTGAATGCAGGTTTTCACATTTCATTTACAGACCCAGAGGAACATTTTACTCCTCAAATGTTGCTCGTTCACAACTCAGGTGTTTTAAGATATGTTTAGGCACATTTCTAATATGTTAGGAGAAATAAAAATAGAACCAAATGAGTCACTATTTGAATTCCCTATAAGAGTCTTGAGCTGTGAAATGAATGCGGATCAACTCAGATTATTGCATGAGAAACAGTTTTTATGAGAAAATAAATCAAAATGTGAAAATAATTGTTGTTGTGTATGTTTATTTATTCAATGTATATTTTTTATTTGTATGCATTTTTATTTTCATATATGTTTTAAGTTTTAGTTTTTAGTTATATTTCACTTAGTTTTAGTTATTTGGGAACAGATAAGTTCTGCCCTGACAGCTACCTGAAATAAAACAAGTTTAATTTTAATTGTATTTTCTTTCAATGTTTACGGCGTCCTAGAAGAGCAGTTCATTGCTCAGAAGTTGCTCTTTCATAGCTCAAGAAAACTTCAAAATTAATGCGAGGAACAGTTGAGATCTGAAAGAGATCTTATGGCATATATCAACACTTACAAAGTCTTATTTTGGGGTAGCTGTGCTTTAAAATGTAATTATTATAATCTTAATTCAAGTGCTGAAGGATTTTGAAAATGACACTGATCAGTGTTGAGTACTACAGTAAGGTTAACTCTACCTGGTTGACATGTTTGAACATGATTAACAGTTGAAAGCATTAGAAATATATAAAGTAATCAAATGCAATCAGTTACATTACTTTAGTAAAGTAATTGAAATAGTTACACTACTTATTACATTTTAGACAGGGTAACTTGTAATCTGTCACCTATTACTTTTATAGCATTTCCAACACTGATCATAAGTGACGTGCCAATAAATATGTTAATGATTTTGAAGCAGATTTAATATGAAATGAATGTATTGTA
Organism: Gymnocypris eckloni scoliostomus; assembly: GCA_027564155.1. Lineage (NCBI taxonomy): Eukaryota > Metazoa > Chordata > Actinopteri > Cypriniformes > Cyprinidae > Gymnocypris > Gymnocypris eckloni. Next base: position 16,948,311 of record CM050416.1, on the reverse strand, counting down.
AATATATATATATTTTTTAGCAAAAGTACTGAATTGTTCTTCGTTTAATCTCATAGCTGTATATAGAATAAGATGATATGGTAACGTGTTTTTCTGTGCTGTAGTGGAGGAATCTGCTGATTGAGGAGGTGTTTCTTCATGCAGGTGTTCAGAGTCACATCTGAGTCCTCCATTCCCTCCTGCAGTCCCGACACGTTCCTCCACCTTCCCCTCCTCTTTCCCCCTCGTCCTCCATCCAGTCCAGTCCAGTCGGCACGGATCAATCTCTCTCTCTCTCTCTCTCTCTCGCTCTCTCTCTCTCTCGCTCCTCTCTCTCTCTCTCTCTCTCTCCCTCTCTCTCTCTCTCTCTCTCTCTCTCTCTCTCTCTCTCTCTCTCTCTCTCTCTCTCTCTCGCTCTCTCTCTCGCTCTCTCTCTCTCTCTCTCTCTCTCTCTCTCTCTCTCGCTCTCTCTCTCTCTCTCTCTCTCTCTCTCTCTCTCTCTGTCTCTATCTCTCCTCTCTCTCTCTCTCTCTCTCTCTCTCTCTCTCTCTCTCTCTCTCTCCCTCTCTCATGTTAGTTTGTTTTCCTGTGCTGTCATCTTTGATCAATCTCTATAATAGGCCCAAGATCTCGTTGTCTGCTTCTCTCTTTTGTCGTCCATCTGTTTTTCATTGAATGCATTCGTCAAGTCTTTTAACATTATACAGAGTAACTAATTAAATGGAGAAACACTGCTAAGTTTGCAGTGTTGTTTTGCACTTTCAAAACAACGCAGCACATTTTTACAACAACAAGCTACTTTTTCCAAAGCGAAAGCTTTTTTTTCATCATATTGCACTTATTGTAATCATATGTATGCTTTATCACTGTTTGCAATATTATTTCTTGAGGTATTGTTCTAAATTAATCTTTATTTATCATTAATTTAGGAAGTAAATCCATGGAAGTTCATGCATTTCTACAAAAACAAAAGCATGTAAAACATAAACGCATTTGAACACACACAATATGTAATTCAAAACCTCTTCCAGTTGTTTTTAACTATACCTACCTGTAATTGCTTCAACATTTTCACCGATTTTCTTTGCTTTTTCAGCAGATGATGTTTTATATTATGGATAATGAGTCAATGCTGTATATTTCCACTGTGAATCTAGTATGTGACCACATGACAAAGACATGCATTTGACTTTTTCCCCTCGGAGACGTTTCTGGTGAAAGTGTGTTTGTTTATTCAAATATGGGTTAAATGTTGCGTGCTAGCAAATGCAAATTCTCCTTAATGTCGTGTGCTGTAGTTTCATGTATTTCTACATTGAACTCGTCAAATCCAATGAGTTTGGAAATGTGGCGACGACGTCCTAAAGGAACATTTCATTGCTCAAAAGTTTTATATTCAGCTCAGAAGTTACTCTTTCATAGCTCAAGAAAGCTTCATGGTTAATATGCAAGGAACAGTTGAGATCTGAAAGAGATCTAATGACATATATTGACACTTACCGTATATTTGTCAATGAATAACTGCATAAGTGCTTTCTAAGCATCACTGTTTGTGTTCCTGACAATGATGCATGCTGGTGAAATGCAAGGTCAAGGTTTTTGCCCGTGTAATGCAAAAACGATGTGTTAATTAAAGACCTTCTCATGCATTCTTCTAAAAAGTGTTCAAACCTGAAAGGCTCTCTGTAATAACATCTGTAATGTTTAGCCCAAGAGTTCGCTAAACAACACACTGATATGTGACCCTGGACCACAAAAGATATATTTGTAGCAATAACCAAAAATACACTGTATGGGTCAAAGTTATTGATTTTATTTTATGGCAAAAAGTCTAATTCATCTGTTTCTGTATCCGTTTAGTCTTTGGCTCTCATGTTGGATCAGCCAATGCTTTCCATAATTCAAGGTAGGATTCTTTAAGGATGTTCAATTATATCTGCCACTCTTGAAAATGTGAATATTTTATCAAAGTTGAACCTATTTTTTTGCTAATAGTACAAAATATCCTGTGTTGTTTTGCTCAGCTTGAGCTTGCAAGGATTCCCACTGACATGTGTGTGTGTGTGTGTGTTTGTGTGTGGTGATGCTGTGCTGAGCAGCCGTTGTGTGTGTGTGTGTGTGTGTGTGTGGTGATGCTGTGCTGAGCAGCCGTTGTGTGTGTGTGTGTGTGTGTGTGTGTGTGTGTGTGTGTGTGTGTGAGAGCCAGTGTGTGTGTGTGTGTGTGTGTGTGTGTGTGTGTGTGTGTGTAGCGTGTGTGTGTGTGTGTGTGTGTGTGTGTGTGTGTGTGTGTGTGGTCCATGTTAAAGCCTCTGTCATGTGAACTCTGGGTTCTTGACGTTGTTTGCTCTCTCTGCAGGACTCCAGTCCATCACATGGATGTTGTTGTTGCTCCTCTGTTTCTTCATCACCTTCCTCGTTCTTCTGATGTTCAGAGAGAGAGAGATGGCATGACTTTACCGGGTTAGGCTGCATTGCCAGGTTGACAAGAACCAATCTCTTCATTGCCATTGGCTGTGTTCACAATAGCACACTAACATGTTACTCTTGCTTCTGCAGCATACAGTGAGTATACAGTATGCACATTTTGTGTATGCATGGAGACCTACTAAAGCATATACCCAAACTGCAATGCATTTTACATTACATTTGATGCATTGGGAGACACTTTTATCCAAAGCGACTGACTTTGCATTTATATGTTCTTGCATTTCCCTAGAAGACAATTTTATTTATTCACAATGCCAAACGTAAATGTTTTGTTCCTAATAAAAAAATGCAAAATACTTCCAAGGTTATAATTAGACATCACTTCACTTCCATGCAATGTGTGACATGCATGTACAAATAGCACAAAACTGCTTAAAATGGAAAAAAAAAAATCTTACCGTTTTAAATAATTTTCAGCATTATAGAGTATACTGCACTACATGTATTAGACTAGCATGGCATTGTGAACACATCCGTAACCTGCTGTAGAATGTGCATGTTCATTTGCTAGACCAACCTGAAAAATATAGGTCTAAAGATTCAAGTTAAATGGTGCTATCATCATTTTGATAATAATATTTAGAGATGCATTTGTAGATTTAGATTTTCCCCAATTCATGTAGATGGAGCTATTCTTGTGGTGCCAGTTTTCTGTTGCTTTGTAGCTTGAAACATAAAAGAATGCATTCATTTTCTACAATTGATGTTGTTATAAGTTGTTCTTTTTAATGCAAACATATACATTACTACTATTTATTCAAAACCCATAATCTTATATTAAACTTAAAGCTACAAAAGTAAATGAAATGTACTTGCGACGACAAAGTACAACATCTGGCAGTAAAGGTTACTGAATGCTTGAGAATAACGTGCATTGATGAATCGCACACAATAAGAGCAGGACTGCGTATTAAGATATTGGTTTCATGTTGACATTGAAACATGCAGCTATATTCTGGCACAGGATGGATTTAATAACACTGTGCTAGCTGATCTACACGGGCTTTTAAAACAAGATGTGATCTGCTCCAGCTGTTTCTGAAAACACTCGTCACATTCACTTTAGTGAGTTTAGCGTCTCTGGTGAATGTAATGAAGTGTGAATGCGTTCCTCTCTTTGCTAACGCTTCACATTCCTGTAAGGCGCGCTCGGCTCAGGTAGGAAACGTCTTTGTGTATTGTCTTGATTAATTTGGATCGGATGGAGAAACATGGCTGGACATTCCCGCCTCATCTGGATCGGCTCTGTACTCACTCTACACAAGGCCAAACGACTGAATTAAAACAATCCTCTTAACAACGGTATATTCATGTCTTCTGAAACAGCATGGACCTTTCATACTGTACAAATAAAGACCTTTCTATTATTCAGTTCCTTGAAACATACCTTCACATTTTTCTTTTACATTTTATTTCACCATCCACCAAAACAATGGATTCTTTATTTTGCATTGACCTTACTTTTTGTTTATTAATTCATATATGTATTTACTTATATTAGGCCAAAATCTTTGTTGTTGTTCTTATTATTATTATTCGAAACTCATAATCAGTATTGAACTTTTACACAACTTGTGCCATGGCTTCAAATCTAAATGATATCTTGAGTGTTTTTTAGTTTTGCTCTTTTTAGAAAGGTGCTGTACTTTATATCAAGCAAAGATTTTGACTTAGCAAATTCTCCAGAACCCAGGGTGTTTCTATACAGATGAGTTTTTCTTGAGCCTGGAATACACGACGCGATTTTTGCCCTGATTTTACCGTCTGAACAAGTTGACGCTAGTTGAGGAAAGTCAGAGCCAGTCTGCAGATCACAGCTGACAGAGTCCACAGAAAATCTCACAGACTCCGATTCTTTAGCTTCATACTTTGATTCTATGCAGTTGGAGGATATCAAACATGTTTGATATTTTTAGCCGATTTAAGAACACATGTTTTCATTTGCAGTGTTGGGGAAAGTTACTTTTAAAAGTAATGCGTTACAATATTGTGTTACTCCCTAAAAAAGTAACTAATTACGTTACTTAGTTACTTTTTGTGAAAAGTAATACGTTACATTACTTTCGCGTTACTTTTTAAATATGAGCAGGGCTTGATTGTTTGTGTTTAATACAATAAGTTATATTTATAGCGAATATTAAAGCCTTTCACACCAAAAAGTGTAATGAATAAACCTCAGACTGAAGGACGAGTAAATCACGTCTGTACAGAAGAACACAGGAGAAGTTCAACACTCTTCAGCAATAAAACAACACAATTGTTAGTTTATATAAATTAATTTTTGCTTATTAGTATGATTGAACTGATCATCAAAGATCAGCAGCAAACACATCGGTTAATAAAATGAGATTATATATATTTGTGTTGTTTAACATATTTAATTATTACAGGTTTGCGTTTCACTGTTTTAATTCAGATGAATCCTGAATCTGTTTATTGCGAGTGGGATGAATTAATACACATTCATATTTAGTCTATAACTACAGTAAGATCATGTTCACACGGCGCACTGTCATCAATAAATGGGAAAAAAGTAACTCAGATATTATCCTGTAAATTAAAAAGTAATGCGTTACTTTACTAGTTACTTGAAAAAAGTCATATTATTGTGTAACTCGCGTTACTTGTAATGCGTTACCCCCCCGACACAGATCATTTGTCATGCGTCTTCTAGCAACAAGACACACATTTCTGCATGAGTTCGCTGCGATCGAAACAACTGTAAAGTCTGGTAGTGTATGATGCCTAGTGTTTTACTAATCTGTTCAGATTTTAAAGGTCGTGTAGTGTATTCCAGCTTTTAGCAGTAGCACATTACTATGTGGTTCCTGAAGATTTACTGTGCAGTTGCTAAGGTGCTCTGAGAGTTTTCTTTTTATTTGGCACATTGCTTTGTGTTTTCTAGTGTTTTAGGTGGTTGCCAGGCTGTTGCTATGCAGTTACTAACCTGTTGGCACATTGTTATGTGGTTCCTAAAGTGTTTACATTGTTTCCATGGTGTTGTTATGCAGTTGCTGATTTTTTTAGCACTGTGGTTCTGTCACGAATCTGGTTCATGGGCTTCCTTTAACTCACCACCAGAGGTCACTCGCTCATCACATGGACTCTTGCACTACACTAACTGTTGCACTCCACCTCAGACTACAATTCCCATCATCCATTGCACTGACGACACACACAGCTGATTGCACTGATTACACACCCTACATAAACCATGGACATCTTCCTCTCGGCCGAGTATTGTTTAGCGTATATCCTAGCGATAGCTACTCTACGGAGCCTTCTAAGTCTTGCCTTGCCTGTTCTCCCGTGTTTTGATACCTGCCTGTGTTTCCTGGATTAACCCTTTGCCTTGCCCTGTTGGATATTGTTCGCCAATCGTCGACCCACGCTTGCCCTAGGATTACTCTTTGTCTTGCCCGTGTTGTTCCTGTTTGCCACTGAATGAACCTTGCTTGTTTTGTAACCACGCCTTTGAATATATCTTGCAAATGGATCCGCACGTCTCACGTCTTGTTCGCCCATGTCTTGTGTTATAGTTGGTTGCAAGGAGTGTGTTGCTGTGAAGTTGCTAAGATGTTCTAAGAATATTTATGTTTCTGGTTTTCTAAAATGTTGCTAAGTTTGCAGAGTTTGTTTTTTATTAGTACTTTGGTTCTTAGAGTATTTTAGGTGGTTGCCAGGGAGTTGCTAAGGTGGGTTTTGTTTGTGCAGTTGTTAGGGTTTTTTCAGAGTTGTTGTCATGGTGTTATCTATTGTGCACCACCCAGAACACTACTACATAGCAACAAGATAAAAAAATAAACACTAAAAGCAGCTTATCAACACATAGCAGAACCCTACAGCCTAACATTGTGCCAGTGGGCAGTGCACGGGCTTCAGACGGCCCTGTCTGTCCATACTGCACAAGACCAGGTTCTTTATGTGGGTCAGAAACTCACATGAGGGGTCAGAAACACGGGCTTCAGACGGCGTCTGTCCATACTGCACAAGACCAGGTTCTTTTTGTGGGTCAGAAACTCACATGAGGGGTCAGAAACACGGGCTTCACGTGCAACGTGATGTGTTTTTCTTACTGCTGCCAAAATTCTGGACTGGTGCTCTGGTCTTAATTAATTTTTTCAAGGCATAATGGAGCCATATTTGGATTACACATAAATGGCTGTAGTTGAATGAGTACCAGCGGGGCTGTTTTCCCCCCCTCCGTGTATTTGAATAAGGGCTTTTACAGCCTCCACGTGTAGCTAGTTATCACATTTATGTCTGTGCTAAAAGAAAATACACAGAGACGAGAGTATAGTGCACATGCATATACTGAACTGTGCATTTTGTCTTCGATTTCTGATGATGAAAAATGATTTTCCATAATATTATACCTTATTCTTTATAAAGAAGCATTTTCTGCTGTCAACCATCAGATATACAGTCGTGTAATGTGGTATAGTAAGAGCTTTTCTTTATGGGAATTCTTTAGATGTTTTGTTCCATCAAGAACTGTGAACTTTGCTATATATTTGCTATAAGGTGTTAACGTCTTGCCAAGTTTGTTTTCCTTCTTCTTCTTCTTTGTTTTGTTTTACATTACTATTGCTAAATATGTGTTAGAGGCTCCCAGGGCATTGCTGTGCAGTTGTTAAGGTCTATATGAAGTGGGGTGTTTAGCATTTTGCTGAATAGTTGTTTTGTTACAGTTTATTGTGTGCTGTTCATCTGTGTGATGTCCTTATTTGTCCTTTTAGTCTGAACAGAAAAAAAAGAACGAAGAAAACACACACACACACACACATACACATACACAGACACAGACACACACACGCACACGCACACGCACACGCACGCACATACACACACACATACACATACACACACGCATACACGCACACGCGCACACACACACACACACACACACACACACACACACACACATACACTCGCACACACACACACACACACACACACGCATACACGCACACGCGCACACACACACACACACATACACTCGCACGCACACACACACACACACATACACATATATACACACACACACTCAGACACACACACACACACACACACACACACACACACACACACACACACACACAAATCCGATTTTTAAATGCATGTATGTTTTGAAATCTGTTTTAAAATGTTTTTGGAAATATGTTTCAGTCTGAACTGATTTCAAGTCTTCATATTAATTCATTGATAAATGCTGACATTTATGCCGACAAAGCCCAAGTTGAAGGACCATCAATGAATGAAGAGATACCAAATGAGACAGTGATGTTGCTGTTAAGGGTCCTTGTCAAGACACAGCTGTAGAGGTCGAGTGTGTGTGCTTATGCTGACCATTTAGACTGACCTCAGGACACGAGGTCATTGTTAGGCAGTGACTTCTCTCTGGAAAGGTCTTCAGGATCCTGGAAAGCGCAGTGTAGGTGTACACACTGAATGATCAACCATAAGGTCATTAGTGATGTTAATTCCACTGTGTTGTTAATGAACAGTGGAGTTAGGATGTGTTCACTCACTGTGTCACTGTTATGTCATCTTAATTTAATGATTAACCTTTGAAAGCCCGTCATATACTTTAGACTAACACATGAGTGCCAACAATTATAGCAACTCAGGCTTGGATTCACCTGTTGTTATTTTTCTGAAGTGTGACCCTGGACCACAAAACCAGTCAAGAGATTTATACATAAATAAATAATCTTTCCATTGATGTATGGTTTGGACAATATTTGTAAATCTGGAATCTGAGGGTGGAAAAAAATCTATATATTGAGAAAATCATCTTTAAAGTTGTTCAAATGAAGTTCTTAGCAATGCATATTACTAATCAAAAATTAAGTTTTGATATATTTACGGTAGGACATTTACAGAATATCTTTATGGAATATGATCTTAATATCTAATGATTTTTGGCATAAAAGAAAAATCGATAATTTTGACCCATACAACGTATTGTTGGCTACAAACTGCTTATGACTGCTTTTGTGCTCCGGGGTCACAAATGTCCCTAAAATCTTGAAGAGACTCTTGCTGAGAAATGTGAAGATGTAAACATGTACAATATGTACAGTAAAGCAGGACATGCAATGCATTGGCCAAACATGTGCGTCTGCATTTGTATGTTTGTGCAAAGTCTGTTTCTGGCTGTAGCGCTTGTGTAAAGTGAAGACTATCTTCTTTATGTGCAAATCAACATTTGAGTGGAAAGGAGTAACATACAAGAAATCCTGCAGGAAAGCCCCAGTCTTGTTGGATCATAGTTTCTTCTTTATTTCATTCAATTGTGAAACTGTGTTTTCTCAAAATGCACGTGGCTTGAAAATTAATACATTTTAAGACGCCATAAATCATTACAACTCCAGGACGAATTTCATAAGCGATCGCTACCCGATCCAACATACCATCACACCCACCGTTCCTGGCTAAGGTTATCTCCATTTCACAATGATTCATATGTGCCTCGCAATCAGAGCTTTATTACAAAAGGTTGTCATCACCTGTGCCCTGACCTTTCGACATCCAGACCTTGAGCATCCAGTAAATGAGCCGTCCCTTTCATTGCTCTCATCGGCGTTAATGCACCAGAGGTTTCCTGGCCTCTCTGCGCTCCGTTACGCCTCATAAACTGCCCTGTGACTCAGCGCTCACGGTGCCAGGGTTACCCGTCGTGGAGCCCTCGCAGCTCGGGCACAGCACCAGTCATTGCTGCTTGAGTGAGTTCAAGTTCATCCGGATGCTGAGGTTTGCCATGCGTAAGGGATGACGTATTATCTGTGTTCACAGATATGAGTGGGCTTGAGTCACTGAGAAAACACAATGAGCTCCAAGGTTGACTTTGATTTCCGCTTAATAGCAGAGCTCGTAAACATTATGAGAACAGAACAGCAGGACGCCTGGATTGATGGAGATGTTAGTGACGTGAAGGTGAACCAGCAACCGTCACTTTCTTTACTTCCATCATGATTTGTTCTGGATGTGTGTGTGGATAACTCTTTCTTTCATACCAAATTGACAACAAGTCAAAATTAAGATCATTGAGTCAGAATTATGTAAAAAAGGCCTTCTTTATGTCTTAATTATACATTTTATTTTAAATGTAGCTTCTACTTCCGTCTCATAATTACGACTGGCCTTCATTTTGACATATGTCATTATCACGACTTTTTTATCTCATAGTTTAATTGGATAATAATCTCAGTATGTGTGATAGTAACAGTGATGCCAGTCTTAGCAAACAGCGATAATTACTATTAATCTGTGTGGATATCTTTGAGTTTAATTACCCATACATCAAAGCCCTCTTCCATTCAAAGGCTGAAACTGATATAAATGTTGTTAATTATTTTACAAATATGATTTATGTCATAATTATGTATATCTCATAATTACACCTTTAGTCAATATGTACTTCTTTCTGTCTCATAGTTATGATTTAAGAACCTCATAATTTTGACTTTGGTCTCATAATATCAATTGTAGTACATGTGAACAGTTATGCTTGTCTTAGCAAACAGTGCAAATTACTGTTCATGTGTGTAATTGTCCATGCATCAATACTCTCTTCCATTCAAAATTGATACAAAAATATATTTTGAATACAAAAAATGGATTTGTGTCATAATAATTACATCATTTTACTTTATATTAAATTCCACTTCAATCTCATAATTATGATTTAATTATCTCATAGTTCTGACTTTTATTATGCTTTAGTATCTCATAATTTTGACTTATGTTATCATTATGTCTTTTCTTCTCATATCAATTTTCATCTCATAATCTTGACTTGTATAATGGTTTGTCCTGTTTTCAGTGCTCTCTTCCATTTACTCATAGCTTGTGTTACGTGGTTCATATTATGATTTGAGCTCATTTGAGGAACCTTTTACTGACTTCAGTGATCATAATTGTCTTCATCAAGGTCGAGCAGCAGAACATGGTCAAATTTCAAGTGTTTTTTCTTTCATTGCAACAGAAGAGATTTTCCACTCCAGCGCTGGAGCGCGTCGGGGTTTCTCCACGTCTCATCTGGACGGGGTACAGAGGCAGTGAAAGTGGCCATAATGTTCCCGTTCGTAAGACGCTCACGGCTGTGTCAGCACAGGACAGCATGATCCTTTAATTGTTTCGTCAAAACAGTTTCATTTCAGAACTATAAAGCAGATCATGTTTGCAATTATTTTGGTTCAACAAAACAAATTGTTGCATTTAGATAAAGTTCAAGATAGAAATGGACTAATCTGCCATATTCTACCCTAGCAGGATAACAAGCTCATGCAAAAGACATATATCTCATGATATGAATATTATATGATATAATATTAAATGAGTTTTAAGAATCGAACCTTCAAGCCGGTTTGTTTGCATGAAATGTAGACTTTTCTTCTTTAGACATAAACTGAAAGTTGGGTTTGAACATAGATTTTTCTTTTAAAGTTAATAGCTATTATTTTATGCTATAACCTGACACAATATGATTTGTTAACAGATACATACTAATGCTAGTTAGTGGTATAATAAGGGAGGGATATTCTCCTTTTAGGGAGCCTTTTATTGGAGAAATATTAATATTTTGTTCCATTTCCTAGAAGAGAGCATTTAAATGTCTAATATTTTATATATGCTAACTTTTAATTAAACATTTGAATGTGAAATGTAAAACTGAATTGTGCATTAAACTGAGAAAATCTACTTTTGCTGGATATAAAAACTAGATGTGCGTTAAATCATAATTGTGGGTGAAATGTCAAAATTATGAGATACTGTTATAATTATGAGATAAAGTATAATTTATGACCTAAATCTCAAAATGATTACATGAAAAACATAATTGCCACAAGAAATTGAAATTATGACAAAAATACTCTGAATTATGAGATGAAAAAAATGTAGACATGACAGAAATACATAATTATGTCAAAAATTATGTTATGTCTTAATTATACATTTATTGCAATTATGACTTTTAATCTCAGAATTATAACTGTCATAATTTAGACTTTTCATCTCAAACTTTGACCTATGTCATAATTATGACTAATTATCTCATCATTTAAATTCATGTTAATTCTGGCTTCTATCTCATAAGTATGATATTGTAAGTCATAATTGTGACTTTTTGTCTCATAATTTAGATTTATGTCATAATAGTGAATTTTTATCTCATACTTAAGATATTTTTACCCTGACTTTTAAAATGACATTTTATTTAATAATTGTTCATATTTCATAACCCCCCTGCATGGTGAAGACAGAATTTCATAATTCATTACAAAACTTTTCAAATCTGCAAAAAGTCCAAACTCACTGATGTCCTGTATTGTTTCCATATGTTTTCTTCCTGTCTGGAGTTCAAGAGTCCTGAAAGTCTCTATACATGGCTCGGGTCCCTGCTTACACGTAAGTCTTTGGGAATTGTAATATTTTTTCAGATCCAGATCCAGTCTGATCACTTGGAAATATAATAGCACACCTCGACGTGCCACACAGTCACAGATATCATTCATGCGTGATCGTAACAGTACTGCTTGTCTTAGCAAACAGTGCTAATTACAGACAGAATGTTCTCATGAAAGGCTGAAGTATGCATGCTCTGTGTAAACGATATAATGAGTATGTATCTCGATGAAGGGTGTACAGTCAATAGCTCTGGGTGGGCTCTGTATTCAATAGCACAGTACATTCTTGTTTACTTAGTCACTGTTTTGCACTGATTTGGCTCGTATTACCCCCCTCTAAACCTCTAATACCCACCAGTATGATGGAATAACAAAGACTTCAGTAGTTACGGCACAAATTGTGCAAATCAATTTCATGCGAAAGGGCGGTAAAGCAAACACAGGAGCGATCTGTGTGGCTCTGATTACATTGAGTGGAACTGGGTTACTGTCAGAACTATATGTGCATGTTATATGAGCAATTGAATTATTCAAAATGCATACACAGATAGATCGGAAGTTTCGATCCCGGGGCACGAAACATCTCGTTTTGTTTTTGTCACGTAATCTGATCATCCGTCTCATATTTGCTTGCTTTTGTATGATCTGTGGCGTGTACAACACGTGTAGGGAGTCACATAAGGACAGACTTTTCCTTCTCAAATGCATTTTCTGAGTCTTACAGCAATCGAGGACCCATGACATAAGCGTACGGCGTTGCTCCGTGTAAATAGTATTATGAAAGCATTCCATACGTGATGATAGATGGTCTGACGGAGTCTCGCTGAGGTCTTAAGAATCTCCAGCAGTCTCTAAATCACAATGCTGTAAGGTTTGAACTCCTTCTGGAAATATAGGGAGAGAGCATGATGAGAAATGACGAAGAGCGAGAGAGAACAGTATGGTTCTGGCCCACAATCCTCCAGGCATTAGTGTTTGGATGAAAGATGCCTGACAGCTGCCGCTGAACGTGTCTTATTCAGGCCAGAGATGTCAAGCATGTTTTTCATCATTTGGCTTTTAACATGTGCAGCAGAAACTTCAGCAAAGCCAAAGGCCCTGTTTCTTTAGCGCGTCCTCCTAAAACCCTGAACCCAGCAGATGAGCCGAACACTCAGAGCTTGACGTCTTTGTTATCATGCGCTGTAATGAAAACGCTCAGGATTCGAATAACTACAGTTTGACTTTCTGACATTGGATGCACTGAACATGAGATGTATGCACATGGAAATGTGTGGCTGGTTGCCAGGGTGTTGCTAGGTTGTTTTGAACAGTTACTAAGCATGACTTTATTGTAACTTGTATTATCACAGAGCTAGATATTAAGTACATCTCACTTTATCTGCGTACATTCAGTACACTCATGTGATATAGAGTACACTACAGTGAAAGTTTTAACTTTAAAACAATTTTCACTCACAAATTGCTAGTTCAGAAATAATTGCAAAGAAAATGCAAATACTCACACTCACACACGCTCTTTAAAACAGGATGAATGTATGATGTAATGCCTGATGATGGATTTGATCATTTATCACATGGAATAAAACATTCTGTGTGTGTGTGTGTGTGTGTGTGTGTGTGTGTGTGTGTGTGTGTGTGTGTGTGTGAGTCAGTGTGTGTGTGTGTGTGTGTGAGTCAGTGTGTGTGTGTGTGTGTGTGTGAGTGAGTCAGTGTGTGTGTGTGTGTGTGTGTGTGTGTGTGTGTGTGTGTGTGTGTGTGTGTGTGTGTGTGTGTGTGTGTGTGTGTGTGTGTGTGTGTGTGAGTGAGTCCTGTGTGTGTGTGTGTGTGTGTGTGTGTGTGTGTGTGAGTCATGTGTGTGTGTGTGTGAGTCAGTGTGTGTGTGTGTGTGTGAGTCAGTGTGTGTGTGTGTGTGTGTGTGTGTGTGTGTGTGTGTGTGTGTGTGTGTGTGTGAGTGAGTCAATGTGTGTGTGTGTGTGTGTGTGTGTGTGTGTGTGAGCCAGTGTGTCTCTGTGTGTGTGTGTGTGTGTGTGTGTGTGTGTGTCAGTGTGTGTGTGTGTGTGTGTGTGTGTGTGTGTGTGTGTGTGTGTGTGTGTGTGTGTGTGTGTGAGCAGTGCTTTATTGCTTTATTGTTGTGTTTCTTGAGCCGGTGAGTGTAGCGTCCCGTTTCAAAGATAACAGCGAAACACAATTAACCCCGGTGACACTCGAGCTGTGTTTCCTGGTGCTGGATTACACGTTCTGACAGGGATCCATGAGGGGTCTATTGTACGACGCTGTGTTGACTTTGGCCTGAACGCACCTCACACGAGAACATGTGCAGTCTGAGTTTGACGTGAACCTGTTGAACAAGCACTTTATTCAGCACTGTCCTGTGGCCTTGCACATGAAACCCACTTTATCTTGTTGTTTTCTTGTCGCGTCATGACTTGAGCAAACAGAATACTGCATTATTTATTCTGTTAAGAAAATGTTAACATAAAACAATGTCACACAAGCAATTCTATGTTTCAGCAAAATGAGAGAATTGGTTTTAGATCGGAGCGCTTTTCCGATCCAATCATGACCATAAACATCACGGCTTACAGTGAACATCAGACAAGTGCTTGATTGATTTAATCCTCATGTAGAGTGAGTTCAGTTTGACTGTTTACTGTTACATTCAAGAGACTAAAAGTCACATTCATCATCAGTTTAATCCTTAAAAGACTTCAAATATGAGTGCATTAGTTACTTATAGCAAATACATATTTATTACATTTAACTGTGCATTTATTCATCTCTTTTGAATTGATTAATGACTTTATGCATTCATTCATGCATTCGTGCATTCATTAATTATTTGTGCATTGTTAACGAGGGAGATGCATTACAGTATAGTTTAATTTATCATTAGTGTAATCCTCAAAAAACTTCAAATATGAGTGTATTAGTTTTTTTTAGCCAATGCGTATTTATTTCATTTAACTGTGCATTTATTCATCTCTTTGAATGTATTAATGCTTTATGTATTTATCACATTGTTAATGAGGGGGAATGTATTACATTATATTTTCATTTATCATCCATTTAATTCCTTAATAGGCTTCAAATATGAGATGCTTTTAGCAAATATACATTTTATTATATTTATTTTATTTGAATGAGAATGATGCATTTAATATTCCTAAAATGTGTATGTATTATTTTAGGTTCTTTTCAATTTTTGCATGAAACAAAGTATAATTTATTTTCGTTTTGGTGTTTTGGGGGATATATTTATAATTTATCATGAAGTTAAATTTATGTTGTTTACTTATTCGGTTATTTAAACATGTATGCATTTCTTATTATTGCATTATATTAATAAGGAATGTATTTAATTTTCCTTTTATGTTTTTTTAAATATATATATTTTTTTATTCAAAAGGAAAGTGTTTATCTGGGCAAAGGTTGGTGCAAGAGTGAGCGAGGTGATAATGTAGGACACAAACTAGAGCAGAAACTTGAGCTATTTCTGTAACTGTACGTCCTGCTGTACACATCCCTCGTTTCAGATGTGTGTTGATAATGACAGAGACATAATTATACACACATTCACACACAAGTGTATTCTGGAAGCGGGAGCAGTGATGTGGTGGGCATATAATCACATCCGCTTCAAGCATTGATCACTATCTTTAGTGCGATCTCCTGTGTGTTGGTCATGTTATGACATGTGTTTATACTGGACGACTGAACACACACACGAGCGTCTCATCTGATTCCAGATCATGACAGATGTGTAGTGTTCTACAGATGCCTTTTCCTCTGCTGTCAGTTTGCTCTCATAAACACAACATCAAAATACAATAATACAAATTTCATTTAGAAATGCTATTTATTACAATATGCAAAAAGAAAATCAAGCCTATTTCGAAGCCTTACATTTAAATCAAGCATCTAGTTTATATATATATATATATATTTTTTTTGTGCCATTATTAAGCATATTTCCCAACAAATTTTAATTAAATGTCTGAAATTCTCAGTATTATCATTGATGATTCTGATTTCATTCTCATTACTATAATAATGTAATGATTTTAACTATATTTTTATTTTATCATTTTAAATATTTTAAATACATCATTATTTTTCCTATTATGGTAATGAAAATGAGATTGTGTATGTATGATTCATTCTTTCATGCATTTATTAATTCATTTACGTGTTTATGCATTTATGCTTTTGTTTATTTAATATGCATTATGCATTAATTTCCTTTTTTTTCCTTTCGAATTATTTGTGTATTTATGCATTCATTTGTACATTTATATATTTGTGCATTTATTTATCCATTCGTTTACTTATTAATAAATGCATAAATAAATGCACAAATATTTTATTTATTGATTTGAATGCATTGCATTAATGAGGCGGGGAGTATTTAATCGTGCTTATAAAAATGCCCAATTTTTTGTATTGCGCTGTGCATTTTGAGGATTATTTTAACAATTAAACAATATAAAGGTGCATCTCATAAAATTAGAATATGGTGAAAAAGTTATTTTTTTCTTGTAACTTATTTCAAAAAGTGAAACTTTCAAATATTTTCGATTAATTACATGTAAAGTAAAACATTTCAAAACTTTTCTATTTTATTTTGATGATTAGAGATTACAGCTCATGAAAGTCAAAGATCAGTATCTCAAAATATTAGAATATTTCCTAAGATCAATCAAAAGAGGATTTGCATTCGAGTTGTTTAAAGTATGCTGATTTCTGCACTCAGGACTTGGTCGTGGAGCACAAGCTCCAGCATCAGTGAGGTGTGGAAGAGATCAGTCTGTGACTCTGATGAGGAACTATTGAGTCTTCAGCTCGTCTGGATTGTTGGATCCACTGTTTCTCATCTTTCTCTTGAAGATATCCCATAGACTCCAGATGGGGTTCAATCAAGCACAGTAATATCATGGTCAGCAAACCACTTGGAAGTGGTGTTGTCAGTGTGGGCAGGTGCTAAAGTCCATAAAGTCCATAAAGCATCTCCATAAAGCTTGTCAGCAGATGGAAGCATAAAGTGCTCTAAAATCTCCTGGTAGACGGCTGCATTGACTTTGGACTTGATAAAACACAATAGACCAACTCCAGCAGATGACATGGCAGCCCAAATCATCACAGACTGTGAAACTTAACACTGGACTTCAAGAAACATGGATTCTGTGTCTCTCCACTCTTCCTCCAGACTCTGGGACCAAATGAAATACAAAGTTTACTTTCATCTGAAAAGAGGACTTTGGAGCACTGATCAACAGTCCAGTTCTGTTTCTCCGTAGCCCAGGTAAGATGCTTCTGACGATGTTTCTGTTTCAGAAGTGGCTTGGTAGCTCTTTTCCTGAAGATGTCTGAGCGTGGTGACTCTTGATGCACTGATTCAGCTTCAGTTCACTCCGTGTGAAGCTCTCCCAAGTGTTTGAATCGGCTTTGCTTGACCAGTATTCTCAAGCTTGCGGTCATCCCTGTTGCTTGTGCACCTTTTCCTCCTTCCAGTCAACTTTGTATTTAATATGCTTTGATACAGCACTCCTTGAACAGCCCCCTTCAGTAATGACCCTCTGTGACTTACTCTCTTTCTGGAGGGTGTCAATGATCGTCTTCTGAACCATTGCAGAGTCAGCAGTGTTCCTCATTATTGTGCTTTCAGAGAACAAGAGATACCCAGAATGTATACTGTATGGATGGTCATTTATTGAAACTCAAATGTAAATATTCTAATATTTTGAGATACTGATTTTTGACTTTCATGAGCTGTAAGCTCTAATCATCAAAATTAAAACAAAACAACTTTTGAAGTGTTTTACTTTACATGTAATGAATCGAGAATATATGAAAGTTTCACTTTTTGAAATAAGTTACAAGAAAAAATGAACTAGTTCGCCATATTCTGATTTTCTGAGATGCACCTGTATATATATCTGATTTTGAGGCTAAACGTGACCTGGTTCTGTTTCTTGCTGGCTTTCGTTCACCTCTTCATCGTTTCTCAATCTCCTGTTTGATTAGCATGTTTGCTGTTGCTTGCATTTGGGAATGTGTTCTGCCTGACATGCAGCATGTTCCTGTTGTTGTTGAGCTGGAGCGCTCCAGCTGTGTTATCTCTTCACTAAAATCATCTGGAATGATTGCGACGTGGGGAGCGATGGAGAAGCACAGTGAAAATATCCCTCTGTTTCTCCAGCAGCTGTAATTTCCCTTCTTCTCCTGCAACACGACTCCTCTAAGCTGGTATCAAAACATTGGAAGGGGTGCCAGACCCCCGCTTGACGTCAAAAGGGTTTTCCCTGAAGGCTGAGGGGACTTTACTCCACGTCAGAGGTGGGCTTCGACACAAGATCCCATCTGTGCTTTAACTCCATTTGAGTGTGTGGTTTCTTACGGTAATCCTGCGCTCGCTGCTCATGTCAGTGCATGACCCCTTCACTCATAACGACCCTAATCAGTCTCTAGAGTCTCTGTCCTCTTACTTCTGCGGTGCAGCGGGAACGCGGTTCATGACCGCAGAGACTGAACCTAGAGCTTCTGGAGTACAGAGAGAACTGAATGTGAGGGCTTTGAAGAAAAGTAAGCAGAGGTGGAAAGTCAAAGTCCTGCCATATGTGTATTCCACTCATGAACTCAGCCAGCTGATTTCACCAATTAGTACTACCCCTGACTGAAATACCGTGCTCATTAGCAAATCCAGGTGATTGGTACAAAACACTGAAGAGGACTTTTACTTTCTGCACCTGGACTTTCCAGCTCTGGAAGTAAGTGAACAGAACGGCTTCAGATTCTAGATCAGTTGAGTCACTGAATTAGATGCAGGTTGTGATTGGTGAAAAACTATACTAAATTACTTCACAAATCATTATTGCACTTTCCTGAAATTAGTGTTGACAACTATTAAAATCATTTCTGGTAAATGGAATAAAGTTGATAAAATTAAAGTATAAATATTAGATGAAAAAAAGAAGAAAAAAAAAGATTATGAAACAAATAGAAATGTTGTAGGTTGAAGCACTAAAATAAATAATCGGAAACAACTTTTATTTCCAATAAATAATTACAAATAAATAAAACTAAAAGTGAATAAAACCTACAACTGGAAAATAAATATGTAGTTATGAAAATATAAAAGTAAAGTCTAAATCAAAATACATTTATTTTCAATAATTAGATGAATCTAAAACTACGTCTGAAATTTGAACTATTTGTAAATCTGGAATCTGAGGGTGCAAAAAAATCTAAATATTGAGAAAACCATCTTTAAAGTTGGTCAAATTAAGTTCTTAGAAATGCATATTACTAATCAAAAATTAAGTTGGTATATTTACGATACAAAATATCTTCATGGAATATGATCTTAATATCTAATGATTTTTGGCATAAAATAAAAATGTATAATTTTGCGCCATACAATATATTGTTGGCTATTGCTATAAATATACCCGTGCTGCTTATGACTGCTTCTGTGCTCCAGGAACACATATTATAAAAAAAAATACTAAAACGCTGTCCCAAATACTATCTCTTTAATATCTTTTGAAACATTAACAGAAACTTTAAGTCTCTCCTGATTCTCAGATGCTTCTCCAGTGAGCTGATACTGGTTATGAAACACAACCGAGCTCCTGTTTCTGCAGCCTAGTGAGCGACTTAAACACGAATAAACAAAGACCTGTGGTGTGAGTGAAAGAACAGTCTTGTACGTCAGGCACACAGGTGTGAACCCAGAGAAGCAGCAGCTGTTCCAGTGGAGACTCTCGTCTGTAATCACCACAGTTTCCACTCATCCAGCTGTTGCTAATCATCACCTACAGCTCAGCCTTCAAGACTCAGTCAGACCTACAGCGTTATACTCTATAGACACATCGGTGAACGTTTCGAAACCTTATTTGATTAAACATACAGTGAAACTGAGATATTAATGCAATGTAAAATAGCTGTTTTCTATGTGAATATCTGTTACAATCTAATTTATTTCTGTGATCAAATCTGTATTTTCTGCATCATTACTCCAGTCTTCAGTGTCACATGATCTTCAGAAATCATAATAATATGCTGATTATCTGCTCAAGAAACATTTCTGATTATTATCAATGTTGAAAACAGTTGTGCTGCTCAATATTTTTGAAACTGTGACACATTTTTTTTTTTTGCATTCACATATGAACACAAAGTTTAATAGAAACAGCATTTATTTGAGATATAAATCTTTTGTGACATAAATGTCTTTACTGCCACTTTGTATCAATTTAATGCATCCTAGATGAACACAATTATTCATTTCTTTAAAATATATATTACGTACATTATATATAATATTTACATCATATATATATATATATATATATATATAAAAAATGCATGTTTTTCTTCACATGCTTCTGTTTTGAAACAACTGTAACTTTTAGAGTCCTTGCCGAAAAGTGATCAAACTTTTACACAAATTTTAATGAATGTGAAAGTTTGAAAGAGAAGCTCTGGTTAACTTCAGGAGTAATAGACTTGACATTATATATATACAGTATATATATGTGTGTGTGTGTGTGTGAATGCGTGTGTGTGCGTGTGTGTGCGTGTGTGTGCGTGCATGTGTGTGTGTATTTTAAGTTATAAATAAAAGAAGAAAAATCACAATTTTTCTACACTTTAAAATTTCACATTGAATTCAATGCTTTGTTTGCACATTGTTATTTTCTTACCCTATGGTCTTTTTTTACATGTGTTAAGCAAAAACTCTTCTTATGTATTTATTTGTTTGTTTGTTTGTT
>CM050416.1:16917658-16922658 GCA_027564155.1 Gymnocypris eckloni scoliostomus | reverse complement strand
TATATATATATATTTTTTTTTTAAGATGCATTATAGTTATGTAATATATTAAACAGTTTTTGAGTGAATTTTCCATACTACTGACTGATATTCTTAGCTTTTAGGAAGTAATTTCGTGTTTAAACTGATGCGATGTAATTTTAAGGTTCTTTTCCCGCTCAGAGCAGTTAATCTGTCTTTGCAAAAACAACCATTACAGACAGACAGATTTGCAATTTTATGTGGTATTTGCAATTTTTTTAATACTGTATTGACTTTATTTGTATGTGCACGTCATGTAAGTCATGCATCCAGATCAAGAACAACAAATAAATCAACATTTTAACTGGAAGTATTGGTTCTGGTTCCAAGACCAAGTTAAAGCGCATTGCAAAAGAATGCATCCTTTACAAATACCTTGTTTCGATCAGCTTGAACAGCATCACATGCATTTTTATCAGATGCTGTAGACCCATAATGCATTGCATCTTGAATAAACAGTCGATGTGATTAGTTTAACAGCATGCTAACATCAGTATTTGGCTTTAGACAGCAAACTAGGGGTTTGGAACAGAACTGCCTTTGTCAGCCTTCATCCGCTGTTGCTCTAAAAGTGTGTTATCATATTAATATGGACACAATAATTCCTCCACTGTCACTTTAGTTGTGAAATAGCGCCTGGCGTGCATTCGGTCTAATACAGTCTGGTGTCTCTGGTTTAATCAGGATTCTTTAAGTGCTGTTGCATCACAGTTAAATAAACAAAACAATGGAGGGACATAAAGCATCAGACGAGTCCCTGTAACTGTATATTACAAGCGAAGGCTCTCTCTGTCGCTCCTGACCCTGTGAGAGCGGAGAACAGCTGGACACGGCCGTCAAACATCAACAGCACTGCAGAGTCACACTGACCCCTACAGTCACAGCACAGCAACAAACCACCGCACTACAGGCCTGACTGTGACTGTGCTGCAGGACTGATGCATGCAGATTATCAGCTGCTCTGGGTTGTGGTTTCGCTTCGGTGCATCGCTATGCAGTTGCTAGGGTGTTCTGAGAGGTGGCCAGAGTGGTTGCTATGCAGTTTCTAGGGTGTTCTGGGAGGTTGCTAGAGTACTTGATGTGTCACCCAGTCATTTGGATGGGAGTTTATATGAATGTATCTCTGAGGGGAACTGGCTGTCTTTAGAAAAGTTTAGATGGTATTTTCTTTTCATCTTGCCTCTGTATAATGCATATTAAAGTAATGTTCATAACCACAGCACTGCATTGTTTACAGCGTCAACCAAGGAAACACTGTATCATTGCTGTTCAAGCGCCACCTGTTGGCAGAGAGTGAATCTGCATTCTAATTCAGCCTGTCTGCTGTTTATACAGGCTGTATATATGCAACAGGAGCAGGTTTTAATCTAAAAATGTAATTGTATAATTTGTGAAATTTGAAGCAAAAAATGGTCTGAATTCAGTCTTGTGAATCTATTCACCTTTGTTTGGATTGCGTTGTGTTTAAAACACAGTGGTTGCCTCAATTTTAAATTGAAAAAGAGCACAGACAACGCCTTGGCGTATTTATATGAAATTTATTTCACTTGTGTTATTAATTTAATTGATTGGGGTTTGTTTTAAAATTTATATTTAGTTTTGTTGTTTAACATATTTCAACTTTACAAAGAAATGTGCAGCATTTTTTTTTTGTTGAGAAAATCATATCGTGAAATCAGTATTTAAAAAAACACAATAACTTTCTGAAAGAACTGTTGCTAATAAATAGAACAAAAATTTGAGATGTGACTTTGACTCCACTTTAAAGACTTGAGACTTGACTTAGACTCGACCTCAAAGACTTGAGACTTGACTTAGACCTCAAAGACTTGAGACTTGACTTTAGACTCGACCTCAAAGACTTGAGACTTGACTTAGACTCGACCTCAAAGACTTGAGACTTGACTTAGACTCGACCTCAAAGACTTGAGACTTGACTTAGACTCGACCTCAAAGACTTGAGACTTGACTTAGACTCGACCTCAAAGACTTGAGACTTGACTTTGACTCGACCTCAAAGACTTGAGACTTGACTTAGACTCAACCTCAAAGACTTGAGACTTGACTCGACCTCAAAGACTTGAGACTTGACTTAGACTCGACCTCAAAGACTTGAGACTTGACTTAGACTCGACCTCAAAGACTTGAGACTTGACTTAGACTCACCTCAAAGACTTGAGACTTGACTTAGACTCGACCTCAAAGACTTGAGACTTGACTTAGACTCGACCTCAAAGACTTGAGACTTGACTTAGACTCCACCTCAAAGACTTGAGACTTGACTTAGACTTGACCTCAAAGACTTGAGACTTGACTTAGACTTGAGACTTGACTTAGACTCGACCTCAAAGACTTGAGACTTGACTTAGACTCGACCTCAAAGACTTGAGACTTGACTTAGACTCGACCTCAAAGACTTGAGACTTGACTTAGACTCGACCTCAAAGACTTGAGACTTGACTTAGACTCGACCTCAAAGACTTGAGACTTGACTTAGACTCGACCTCAAAGACTTGAGACTTGACTTAGACTCGACCTCAAAGACTTGAGACTTGACTTAGACTCGACCTCAAAGACTTGAGACTTGATTTAGACTCGACCTCAAAGACTTGAGACTTGACTTAGACTCGACCTCAAAGACTTGAGACTTGTCATTGGACCTCAGAGACTTGTGAACATGTCTGATATGCTGTAATTTTGGCATTATGATCATGTTTTAAGTCTTCATGATCTTCTGCTCTCTAGATATGGCCTGGATCTTTCCTTCAGTGTGTATTAAAGAGTAGTTTTTTGTGGGTATTTTTTTCCACTTATACTAGCAATGACTCACGCAAGAACTACTAAATATTAAATGAAAACCATCAATGGCAGAAAAACTCCATGTAGATGTCTTTATTCTTAGGATCAGTCGAGTCCGTCCACTCTCTGTGGTTTTCCAGGTTGTTTTCTTGAGAATCCTTGAGCGCGTAGGAGTCGCTGATCTTTGAACTGGCAGGTCAAACATGCCTGATGAATGAAGCTCTACTCACCTCTCCATAAGTGTGGATCCCGTCCTTGGTTTTCCCCCCCCAATTACCCATAATCCTCAGTGAGCCTCTAAAAGTCAGCCAAAACCCGCTGTTGGAGAATAGGAGTCTGTCTGAAGATTAGAGCGTTCGCCTCTCACAAGTCTAGAAATGATGACAACGGTTTCTTACCCGGAGTTCGTCAGACTTTGATTTGGCTTTTTAATCTGTGGTTGAAATGCTTTTATGTCCGAGTCTCTGAGCGGTGGACGAGGCCTTTCAAAGTGCCGGTTTCTTCAATGGAAGGATTTTCCCACTTGCGGCTGGAATAAAGTGATGAGGGAAAGTTGTTGGCGCTTGTGATGTGTGGGTGAACATGGCCGATATCACTGCAGTACCATATAAACATGATTCTCTAGACATGTGCAACAAATCAATAAACCAATGCCTGCAGATGAGTCAAAAACCGTCCCCTGTCGATATAAACGATTAGTATTGTCCTCTCTACAAATACATGAATGCTCGTGCTTCAGGCTATGCTGTATGCTTTGTTTGTGACCCTATTTCTTTTCAAGTCCAGTTTTTGTTTGATTTACTTATTGTAAGTTACATAAATCAGTCCGCTTATAGTCATGCAAATATACTGTATCTACTATCTAGTATAATTATAAAAGTGAGCTGGTTTACATATCTTTAATGTCTCAATGTGAAAAGTGAACTGGTTTACACATCTGTAATGTCTCGAGTTACACGTTTACATTATAAAAATATTTCAGGAACGTTGTTTTGAAATGTTTCTAAAAAGTTTAAATTAGTTATTTTCATGATTGGAACATTATCTAAAGGTTAATTTAGATAATATTATTTTCACCCAAAATATACTGTTATTTAAATGTTTATTTTTAATATTCTAAGATCATCAAAATGTCCAGTTTTCTTGTTGTGATTAAAATGTAATTTAAAGGTTCCTAAATTGTTTCTTACAACTTTTTAATAACTTTATTTTCATCCAAAAGGTAACGTTATTTGTAGGCTACGTTCATTTTAAGAACATTAAAATGTCCAGTTTTCATGTTGGGCTTAGAAAGTTAAAGGTTCATAAACTGTTTTTTTTGCAGCATTCTACTAGCATTATCTTCACTCAAAATTAAATGTTATATGAACGATTATTTTAAATATTCTAACCCCCGGTTTCACAGACAAGGCTTAAGCCTAATCCTAGACTAAAATGTAAATCAGGGCTGTTTCAATAGAAAGAAACTTGCACTGACTGATCTTAAAACATGTCAGTGCCTTTGTTTTGTCTTCAGATGAACACCAGTAATGCTTTATTCTGAGGCATGTTTATACAAATAGCTTAAATATCCTAATAGAGCTACGACCTAATCCTGATTTAGGCTAAGCCTTGTCTATGAAACCGGGCCTAAGAGCGTTAAAAGGTCCAGATTTTTTAATTGTCATAATTAGAATGTTAAAGGTTACAAAAGAAAACAAATAACTTCATGTGGATTTTCAGAGAATGTTGATCTCAGAACGTTTTCTCTCAACATTATGAGAATGAAATATGTTCCATAAACATTACTTTATGAATGTTTTATCCTAACATTCCCATATTTTTTTTTTTTTTAAGAAAAAACTTCCTGTTAGCTGGGACCTCATAGCATTTATATTGTCCTACCACCCAGAATTATGAGATATAACTTTGGTCTAATGAGTAAAACTCGTTGTTGTACTCCACCACAGTTCGTTTCCATTGAACAGAATGCAGATTTGATTCTGCTGAACTCATTAACTCTAATCGAGGTTTTTCTGTACACTAGGTTCAAAGCTCTTGCTCCTTGCTCTTACTCATTCAGCGTGGCTTTCTCAGTTTGTAGATTTTGGGCTCTCAAGTCATTCCAGAGCCATCCATCGTTTCTGACAAGCTCGAGATGTAATGATGTGGCTTTGGCCATAAGCACGACTGTATTTACC